>BQNB010040414.1:0-47426 GCA_026074375.1 Tanacetum coccineum
GCTAACAATCTCCCCCGAAGTGAGGTCTTGAACACATGAACGAGCTTCCTTTATTGACTCAATAAAATTGAGGCTAACAGTATGAAGTGATAAACATAATCAACAAGCAACGAATAAGTAAACAATTAATATAATCAAACCAAACATTAAATTATCATAAACATGGCTAATACATAAAGATATTAGCCGATAGTCATTGTAACAATACACGAATTCATAGATGAACGATTAAAGTACATAAACATAACCCTAACCGAACGTGTATAAAGAGTGTAGAGATTACAAGGGTTTTCCTATGGATTTGAGCACTTTGCAGGACCTTCTTGCTTCTTTAAATCTTCTAAGAATCGAACTTGGTGGTTAAAAGCATGTTGAAAACTGAGTTTAGGGTTTTCTATTTATAAGCTCTGGAAAAAGGTCGATACGTCGTATTTAAAGGGTTCAATACGGCGTATTAGGGTAACTTGGTGTGGGCTCCATGAATATTATATTCGATAATATTCATAAACCGTCACTGAATACGGCGTATGAGTTCTTCTTGATACGGCGTATAGCTCTCTTCTCGTCATGGATGTCTTGTGAAGTTAGGGCACATATACGCCGTATCTTCTTGCTGGATACAGCGTATTAAGGTAAAACCAATTGGTTCTTCTTCGTTGACTATAGTATTATATACGCCGTATCGTTGATGTAGATACGACGTATTCTTCAAAGTCAATCAATGGTCTTTTAGTTCGTCAAAGTCTTAGATACGGCGTATGCTTCTAGAATGATACGTCATATAGGTTGTAGCGAAATCAGTAGACTTTCTTGAACTCTTCGTTTGTACTCCAATAAACGTGCCTTTTAGCTAAATTTCACCAAATGCTCGATAATTACTTCAATTAATAGAAATTAACAATTAAGTATCAATTCATTTATAAAATAATGTAAATCGAGCAGTAAAGATGGGATAAATGATGCTATAAAATAAACGTTAATTGATGTCATCAAATTGTAATCTTTATAAAAATAATGTTCTTTTTTTGTCAACAAAAAGTAGGCAATTGCTTACATTATAAAGCAGGTAAGATTTCCCCAAACCTAAAATAATTCTTATCTTTACGATGATTCGGATCAGGGTGGTACTTTGTGATGAGGTGTCATTTTATACACTTTTTCGGGGTCATTTAACCCTCAAAATCATGCAAATATTCCCAAATATTGTACTTAATCGTTCCTTTTTGATATTTTAGAATTTGGAAGAAAAGCATGTGACTTGGGCTCGATTTGGGAAGAAACTTGACAAAGACACAATACTTGGCTTATCAGTGCATGGAGACGGCGTCAGAATCTACTGTGACGTTGTCAGAAGTAAAGAGCGACAACGCCACCACGATTTGTGACATCGTCACAATAACCGACTTAAAGAAGCCTTTAGAAGATTCGGCGGGCTGACGGCGTCAGGAAACCCTAACGACGCCGTCAGATCCTATTTTCTATATATACAAACCCTATTTTTCATATTTTAGGTGGAAAATGTATAGTATCATGGGATAACTTTGCAGCAGCCATTGTTGGTCGATTTTTACCTTTAGTACTCATTGTAACTCTATGTTTAATTGAAGTGAAGTTCCTAAACCCTTTTAATCATTTAGTATGTCTATGTGTTGTTTGATTAATTATTCTTCGCTTTCAATTAACATGCTTGGCTAAATTTAATTGTGTTTACTGATGGTTGCATGAAACTTAGTTGTTAGATCTTTTATCATTGCTTCTTGTTGATGGTGTGGCGTTACGCTTTAGAAAACTAGTTATTTGATCTTCATATCCTAGCATAGACGTCTAGGAAAACGCGGCTAGGTTAGAGGATACATGTGATTAAATCTTCATATCTAGATCACCTATGGGTGGATTCCAAGTTAGGTATTTATTGCGCATGAATTTACTATTGGACGTGAGCGGTGTCTGCAGGTAACCACCGTCTAGGTTGTCACGTAGATAGCGGACTTGACCAACCCGCTGCTGAATTAGAGAATACTTACACATTTCATTAACAAGGGTAACGCACAATAAAATTAGAGAAAACAACTAGGGAGTAGTGTATGATTAGGTAAACACGTTTGTTTAACCATACGAGTTTTTTCATCAATTTTACTTTTCTGCATAATTAAAAGTAGTTTAATTTAGTAGTTTAATCAACCCTATCTTTAAACCTGAGATTTACTTGCTTTCTAAAAAATATAAAAATAAAAAAATAATCTTTCCTCAACCTTTAGACCTTAGTAAACATACAATTCGAGCCTACCCAAACTATTCCCCTAGAGAACGATAATAACCCCCCGAGTCTTGCTTATACTACACTACAACAATTAGGTACACTGCCTAGGAGGGTTGTAAAACTTTTTTGGTGCAACCCGCCGCATCACGTTGTTGGTATCTCGCTGGTACGAGGCTTCAGATTCAGGAGTTGATTGGTGGCCTAAATCTGAAATGATGGTGGCTGGGTCACGCCAGTGTAATGCTTTAGATGTGGTTGATGGTACTTATAGTTGAGCAAGGATTGAATGGTAGTGACGGTCGCATGGTGGCTAGTGGTGGTAACCGGATCATATAAAGATAGATAGCAAAGTGACTTGTTTAAGGAGTAGGATAAATGTCACACCCTGACATAGGCAGAAACACGGGCATGCGACGAAGAATGATCAATCATAACAAAAGATACATAATAGAGAAAACTAAAATGCATTAATGAAAAGTGTCATGATGATCTTCCACCTCAAGCACAGACTTGAGTGAAGTCCCATCAAGAACACATCACATAGTCTTCACAATTACAACCAAATACCCACGCAGGGGTCCATACTAGTCTTAAAACAACAATCCTCAAATACTTAAGTTCAACATCAAATTCAACACCAAATCACTCAGAACACGATCCATACAGGATTCTCTTATGGTTTGATAAAGCTTGCAATCTCAACTTCACTAATCATTTTAACACCTGAAAATGATACTCAAAAGGTCAACTAATATGTTGGTGAGCTTGTAGGTTTGAAGAAAACCCAGTCGCTATGCCAATGTTTCAAATAGTAGACAATTGTGCAATATGACAGTGAATACATTCAACACATTCCAATTCAAACATAGCAACCCCGTGCTATCAAATGATATCCATATGGACCATTGCCACGCAATGTCCTCAACATCTCAATTCACACGCACCTAAAGCCTACCAGCCGGAGCTACGTATAGGGCGGCACATCACATATCATTTCAAACCATAGCAAGTCCATGCTATAAACGATCCACATGGAAAATTTCACATATCATATTCAACCAAAACTCATGTCATTTACATAGCAATCATAAGCACATAACATTTGTAGAAACCGTAGAGGGGGGGGGTGAATACGTTTCCTTTTAAAAACTTTAAATCTATTGTATTAATTTTTACATTACTCTCTGGCGGCGGTCCCATAAATATATGGGGGCCACCTAATACATAAAGGGGCCGCCCAATTTAAAGGGACCGCCTCCAGAAGAGGTTTTTGGACTAGATTATTTGTATCAAATCACCAATCAAGTTTGACGCAATATGAGAAGTGTCGATAATGGATTTACAATACCTAGCACATACTTTACCAATATATCCACACTCACAATGTTTACTACAAAGAGCTACACAACCATGACTAACACAACATACACAACAATTCACACAATCATAAGCATAATGCAGATGTAAAAGTAAAGCGATATATGTAAAGACATAAGTAAAGAGAAAGGTAAAAGAAAATGCAAATCGGACACTGTGATTTATAGTGGTTCGGTCATGAAGCTCCTCTTCGCCCCACTCTACTCCCCGAGTGTCCAACTCAAGAGTTACTTCACTAATCAACAAACTCCCTTTCGGCGGAGAAAACCTTATAACGTTGCTTACATTATTTTCTAACACTAAGCTAGATGTCAAGTTCTTCTTCGGGTACAATCAAACCCGTTGTGTTTTATGGCCCAACATAACAAACCTTGTTTTATGGCCCTAAAACACATGAACGCATCGTTTACATTATTTTTCTGACACTAAGTAGATGTCAAGTCCTAAATCTTAGCTAGCAGACAAACAATCTACCACTTCACCAAGTATTTTTTAAGGCCTAAGATACAACCAATCCCACAATAATAAACATCCAAAATATATACATCATTTAGATCTACACACTACTAAATATTGGACGACATAGACTCGATCTATATGTAACAAATGTTACAAATGGACTAACTAGACTACATAACTTCGAATCTTGAAAATGACTGAAGTTCTTCTCTTGCACTTGAGGGAATAAGGAAAGAGTAGAAGATTGGATCACATTTAAACAAGATTAAACAAGTTAAATGATAAAAGATTTAGAAAGATTTAGTGAGATTTAGAGAGAGAAAAAGAATGAGAGGATAATTCATGCAAAAAGGGTTGTTAGACTCCCTCATCAATTCCAGGCTGGGATGACTCCACTATGTTTTAGAGCTGAAAGCTGACAGTAGGTACGGCGGGATCTCGGCAGGGCACCATAGATATCTAGGGGGGCGCCGGGACACTTTTAAGGGGGCCGCCATCTAGACAACGCTCACTTTTTGTCTTTTTTTGTGGGTATGGGTGTATTCTAGGGTGATGCGGAACTGGCGGGGGGCCCTCACCATCGGGTATATTAGGATTGGGGGGGTTATATTTGGGGTTTTCGTGGTTGTGGGAGTTTGGGGTGTGGGTTTATCGTATTATGGGCCGGTGGGGTGGTATTTTGGTGGGGGGGGGTTGGGTTGCGGGGCCCTCGTGGGGGGATGGAATATAAGTTACTTTTGTAGAAATGTATGGTATAAGGGGAAAGAAAAAATAAAAATATTTTTCTCTTGATCATTACTTCAAGTTTATTGGGGTGGTAAATTCTTTTTTGATTTGCATCCGGTCAGGTTCTAACAAATGTCTGTGTTGTTGCTGACTTTGAGACAGCGAGTATTCTGTGGATGCAAGGTTATGCATTTCGTATGGATGATGGGAGTGTCTTCCCACTCTACTGTCGTAACTGGCGGACTTTACGTTAGGTAGTCAATGTGTACATGTGTTGTCATTTCCATATACATATATAGTTGATAGTTATAGAGTAAATATCATATATATTTGTTATATATTATATATCCCCCCCCCACCCAAACCCCCCCCCCCCCCCCCCCCCCCAAACCCCCCCCCCCCCCCCCCCCCCCCCCCCCCCCCCCCCCCCCCCCCCCCCCCCCCCCCCCCCCCCCCTTTATTTTTTAAACACCCACCCCCCACCCCCCCCCCCCCTCCCCCCCCCCCCCCCCCCCCCCACCCCAAATCATATACATTTCTCCACCCACTTTTGAGTAATTGTCCAATCGACAACTTATTGTAAACCTATATAACACTATAGACTTTAAGATTGTTTATATATTATGCTTTTAGGTATATTTATTAATGCCCTTACATTCGTTTTAATCACTTGCCCACGTATTCTCGAACTCCGTTTGTGTCGAGGTTATAGGCCATTAGAAATGTGTATTATGGTGTGGATTTATGGTTATGCAAAGCATATACTCGAAGGTTAGCTTGAGACAGCTATTTATTGCCTTGAGACTATTTTGTGTAAGAAGACATGTGGTACGATGGGTAAGGTCTCTGGGTATTATACGGTTTGAGGGGAAATGGAGAAGAAGGTATAGAGTAGTAAACTGGTGAGATGTGAGTTTGTCTAGTGTTATTTCTTTAGGTATAGTTTAGAAAGAGAATGTTGTCCTATGAATTGCCTATGGTGAAGAGCCTTTATGAATTAGCTTAGGGACCAAGATGAACGAATGAAAGAGCATCTAGGTACTGTCGGATCGTGTGATCTCTCTTGATGAATAGCAATAAAGTGTATCATGATAAGACACTCACAAAGATAGCATTATATGACATACTGAACTTTATGATCTTATATATATATAAATTGTCAATAGTATATGAGTACAAGAACTAATATAGATATATATTATGGTTGAGGCAGGTTTTGAATTGTGCTTGTATCATGCACTAGTGGTGAAGTATGCTTTTTCCGATGCTAATGTCGCATGAAGCAGTCCTATGTCATTCGTGATAATTGGTTATGATTCAAAGTAACTTCTCTCAAGTCATTTGTTCTCGAATTCATATTACCTATTACGTAAGTGCTAAAGCTTGTGCGCATCTTTGTACTATCATACTTATGTGTAGCTTATTTTCTATCATTTCAAAGTTTTTACTCACAACTCTCAATAGTAATTGTGGTCCGATTTTAGTTTTAGTCCGCACATAAATATTCACTCTTTTAGCCTCTATCCCTATGCGTCATTGCAGTCCCTTAATTGAACTTCGTATTCCCATCCTGACCTATTTTATATATTACGTACTCTAAATTACCGGGCTACGTCAGTGGTATATCAGATAATTTACCAAGTCGCATCACTTTGCATGTCAAGAAGTTCGTCTATGCCCAACTTTAATATGAGGATATAATCGAGCGCTTGCAACGTGCCTGGAACTCCTACCCTCCTCCCCCATTCGCGTCTGTGTTTTATATGCATTCCTCTCCTTGTTCATGGTTTCATAACTCAGGCACACTGATAATTGTTAGCTAAAGCCCCTATCCCGAACTAAAATGTTAGTAGATAAGAACCGCTGGTCATCTATCCTTTTTTTTTTTTTATACTAACGATAAAGTATTATGCAAAACATATAATGACGGATTTGTTGAAAATCTAGTAGCATCTTGCGACTTCTGTTGAGTTCTGGCTTAGTTTTTATTAACTTTCCTAAAAGCTATGAACAATTCTTTGATTAGTCACAGATTTTAGCATACGATAAAACATTGACCAAAGAATAATCCATTATATTACCTTTAAATATTTAACCTATATTTAAGATGAAATATAAATAGAATCGTATACCGTTCTCGTTTACGGAGAAAGATTAGATCGCATCTTCTAATATTAAAAATACGGAGTAGGTCCAATGGAATTCAGTTATTATTGTAATTATGGACACAAATATTCATTTATTTGTAAGAGATGACGCTAGTTTTAAAATGTTAGTTATGTTATAACGATAAACGGCACACTTCAATAGTCTTTGCAAGAAATTATTGTCTGATATATTATTACCTTCCACTAGTTTATTATTTCGTAAGATAAATTGAATTTTAGTAATGAAAATTAATTAGAAGTACGAATGCGAAGTGATATTCGATGTGACTCTTTTTAAGTTTGTGTAATGAAAAATGATTCCCACAGTAATAGCCTTGAAATATGTATTTGGAACAGAATAACGTATTACTAAAGGGAGGAATCGTTTGTGAACGACGAAGTGTTTGATATGAAATATGATTAATTATATCATTTTGCCCACTAAACAATTGATGATGCATATTATCCTTATCTGAGTTACACAAATTCGTGATTAGATTTGGAATTCAAGTTTCTTTGTTTGAAAGTGCTTTTTCTGTCTACATTGGTTTGACAATGTTGCAAGATACAAAGTGCGATGTTGAAAATGAATAGGTACGTTCTTCATAGGTTTGGAAGAGATTGTCATGAGAGAATCATCAACATTGCTTGGGTGAATCAGAATATCCAACCAAGGAATCAAGATATTGTTGTGCTACAAAACAAAGTTAGTAGACAAGTGCACATATACATATAGTAAAACATTAGCGGGGAACTAGACATGCACTTCTAGGTTTTATTATTCTAGAGTATGACACCTTGAAAGAGAAGTAGAAACTAAACACAAGTAATAATTATTTTAAAAACAACCTAAATGATGAAATAAAAAGAATTGAGACGTATGTTTACGAAGAAAGATTAGACCGACTTTTAATAAACAAGAATGGGATTCGTTTATTGATTGACACAAAAATATTATGAGAATGACCTTTTAAAAGTAGAGGAATCCATTTAATATCTTGGCAAAATATGTCTTAATATATAAATATATATAATATATATTATATATAATAATATATATATATATATATATATTATATATTATATTATATATATTATATAATAATAGTACTCTAAAAGAATAAAAAGAAAAATAAGACGAGGATGGAGACGATGTGCTCTTGGATGTGAATGAAAATGATTTCCTAGAGCCGAAAAGTGGGAAAGGATGAGCGATACTAAAGAAGGAACGTGTTGACGAGAGGTTGATAGAAAAGATTGATATATCATTTGCACTAACAATTGATTTGCATATGACCCTATTGAGACAAAAGTGGATGATTAGGAATTCAAAGGTTTGTTTGGTATTTTGTTGGTTGACAATGTTGAAGAACAAAGGTGGGATGTGAAATGAGGTAGTTCTTTCATGGTGGAAGAATAATGAGGGACTCAACAATGTAGTGACTCAATAACACTTGAAGATTGAATATCTTCTTTATGTTCTCCACTTTCTAGAATGTGGAAAGTTTTGCGAAGGAGTGACATTTGCATTTCACAAATTACTTAAATATTTCGGATGAAGTAATTAAGTTGTCAAGAGATATAGGAGGAATTCTAATAGTAACAAGACTATTAGAAGAGAGAAGAAACGTTTAGAAGTGAGAAGAAACTTTAGAAGTAGAAAGACTATTAGAAGTGAAATGACTACTAAAAGAGAGGAGAAAAATTTAGGAGTGAGAAGAATTGACTATGAATTGAGGTAAGACGTATTCGAGATATGAGGACCAAGGTTTGTATGTGAGGGGATTTATTGTGAAGTGATGGATTGTAAGTCTATCGATTATAAGGAATGTGTTTGATAATGAGACGCATATCATTATGAAATTCACTTGACTCTTGAAAACATATGCAACGATGCTTATGAGTGTTGGGATATAAGGATGACCCATTAATCTGTAGAGAGATATTAGGTATAGGTTTGTGTGTGGAGTAGACGTCAACTCATAGCAGAAGAGAGGAAGTGTGAATGGTATTACAAGCTGCTGCCGGCGGTCCCGGATATATCTGAGGGCTGCCAGAATAGATATGGGGGCCGCCGGACCGCCAACAGGAGGGATGTTTAGAGAAATTGATGAATTTTTTGAAAAGAGTGACATTTTAATTTGCATTTCGCTAATTAAAAATATTTAAAGTACTTCGGATGAAGTAGTTAAGTTGTCACGATATGGAATGGAACACGGACTAGAATCGAAACTAGAAGAAAAAAAGGGAACGATTTATAGAATCTGTTCCATCATTCCTAAACCTTGACGAAGATAATTTAACGACTCATGCTTGAGGGGTAAAGAAAGAATGTCGGCGATGTTATCTTCAGACGCAACCTTTTCGATGGAGATGTTTCCTTTTGGACATTGTCCCGAAGGAAATGGTGACGTATCTTCGGTGTGTTTCGTACGCGAAAATAATAATAATAATAATAATAAAGAAGAAAACAAACAAAGATAGAGACGACGAGCTTGACAATGTCAAGATGGATGGTGGTCTTCTCGAGTATTGTGAATGTTCATAAAACAATCATATGACGAGGTATAAGGTTATCTTAAAGGTGGTAGCGGAAATAGTAGAGGAAAGAGATTAGCCATCTCTATGGTTGTAGAGGCGTGGTTGAGTGAGAAGGAAGAGGTGTGATCGAAAGATAAAGAGTGTTTTCATCAAAGAGAAAGAATGTTTTCTTCGAAGAGAAAGAATGTTTTCGTCGAAGAGAAAGAATGTTTCGTAGAAGAGAAAGAATGTTTTCGTCAAAAAGAAAGAATGTTTTCGTCAAAGAGAAAGAATGTTTCGTCGAAGAGATAGAGTGTTTTCGTCGAAGAGAAAGAATATTTCGTCGAAGAGAAAGAATGCTTTCATCGAAGAGAAAGAATGTTTTCGTCGAATAGAAAGAAGAGCGTTTTAACTTATGTTGTTAAACGGCTTGAATAGGAATTTTCGGATATGACCTTTAACATTTGCGATTGCAAGTTAAAGATACTTGAATATTTCGGATGAAATATTCAAGTTGTCAAACCTACTTGGAGGAGCGTTAGATTAGTATCTAACCTTTTCTTGACGAAAGAGTGGATGATTTGGAAGAAAGAGAGATGATGATTAAGGGAAGGTGTGAATGAAGACTCAAGGAGATTTAAGACCATTCTACGACTCTTTTGACTTTTTAGATTTGTGACGCGGACGCGAAGGAAAATATTATAGTGTGAGAATATATATATATATTATATATATATATATATATATATATTATCTGTATATATATATATATATATATATATATATATATATATATACACATGACGCATAGAGAATGTGATAATTTTAAATGCAATCATCATGTAAAACATGTTAGCATTTAGCACTTAGGAGCATGTGTTAATTAGATAAACTAATGAATATTTTATCTAAATTGCTAGAAAAGGCAAACGCTTTTACAACAGACATGCATTTAATAGTTGAGCAAATAAACATTAAGTATTAAGATAAGCATGAAAGCATATAATTGCATTACATGAGAGCACATTTTTCTTCATTAACTCTCAAAGCACATATGTGAAGATGCAAAGTAGTCTAGATTGAATAAGAAGAAAACCTAATATCTACTTGCTTAGTGTGCAACTCCTAATGGAAATACAAAGTTATCGATGTAGGACTGTCAATAGGTATATTTGGAGGCAGTCATTTAGTCAAATAAGGAATGACAATATGAGATATCACTAGTGGTGCTCCATTTAGGCTAACACGACCATTTTTTAGGTCAATATACCACGAACCCAACTTCACTCTTGATAGCAATATAACCGTTTGGTCAAATTGAATTTCTAGTGCTTTAGAGTCTATCAGTACTGTCAGTTCTCTGTTTAGACAATATAATTTCCTATATTTTCCTAATGATGTGTAGCAAAAGATAAAATTTGTATTTTCTACTTATCATAGAGGGCCAACTATTGACTCAACACTACTTGCTTTAAGTCCGGTTCACTTAATCCTAATTCAGATGTGTGGAATTCTTCGGTGTGAATGAGAGTGAAGCAATTTGTTTGTAGGTTATAAGAGATACTAAGTCATCTTAGGAGCCTAGGAGTTTGCTAATGTGTGACAATGTGTTATGCTCTAGAATGAGAGTGTAATAAGAATACACCTCTGCATGTTCATTTATGAAAGAATATCCAATAAAGGTTATTTACCTTAATTAGATCCCTTTGTGATTGTTTCTTTGTATAACTTAATGATGATTTACTAAAGGATAGTTACATGTATGTTGGACTTTTAAGAAAATGATTCATAAGAGGAAGATGTTTTAAATCTAATGACATAGGGCGGATTTACCCAAACTAAAGATAATTCTAAGACAAAGGATCCATCGATCCGTGGAGGTGCCAAATTTGAACAAGGATCATTTTCTTATTGTTTGGGAGATGGTGTTGACATTAGGTTATTAGGAGAATCTTATATAAGTTATGAGAGTTCTCAATTTGAGTTTTCGGAAATGACATCCAAGTCTTGCTCATCAAGTTGGAGTACTTATGAGTTTCCTGATGGAAATTTATAAGTCGTCAATCCTACTCAGAGTGTGTTAAGTTTAGCATGTATAATTTGACCATAGCTAATAACACAACATTTGAACACTTTAGACTCAATGAGACATCTTCATTGCAAGTGTGAGTTGCAATTTGATGACTAATCTTGTTGTCTTACAATCGACTTCGTGATTTCATGTAATAACCGAGGATGGTTAAACATGTAGACTCGGAAAAATATCTATGGTCATTTGATTGATATTTTCGTGATCTAGATAAATCCTAGTCAAAAATCTCTGATTTCATGATCATTATTTATTCCAATTTTGTAATTAAGAATTGAATGATGAGATTGATTATCGTTTGAATAATAATCATCTTCATATTCAAAATCCTCTTACGATCACTTATTGAAAGAAAGCATGATAATGGTTTGTGGAATATGTTCAATTCTTCCTAATCCTAACCTTAGATGGTTAAAGGGTTTCATTTGGTGAGGAAGAAATATTATGCTTATTTGGTAAAGTAAGAGAGAATTTTGATAAGAAGATAGTTTGAGTTTTGAGTTATGCTTTTGAATTGTTTGAGCAAAGTTACATATGTTTTGTATTTGCTTATGTTTGGCTTTTCGAAAATAACGACTTTACTAATTGCATTGCAAGGTAAATTACTTGAGTATTTCGGATGAAATATTCAAGTCGTCAATCCTACTTCATTGTGTATTTTATGCATATATTTGCCAAATATTTAGAACACAACTATTGGACAAGTAGACTCAATATGACATCATCTACACAAGTGTGAGTTATGATCTGATGCATATTCTTATCGTCTTGGAAAAGGATGTCGTTATTTTCATATCAATCGAGTGTGATTGAGTATGTAGGTTTAAGATAAATTTCTTGGTATATTTTTAAATATATATCTTAAAGCTAGACGAATAAGAATTCGATTTGTTGTCCATACTCGAAAACTTGTCAATTAGATTCGATAATAATATCAATCATAGTTTGAATAATGAGTTGATATATATTCGAAATCTTTCTTGACCCTCACGAACACTCTTTTAAAAGAAGACAAATAAAGATTTTCATAGTGTGTTCCATTAATCCTAAGACTAGTTGTAAGTGTGAGGTTGATGAATAATGACAAGTTAATTTCTTACTTCAGGATTGTCATATGTTTTGCTTGTGCGAAAAACTATTTGTTGTTATGCATAGTATGCATAGTTTTTGACATTTTATTAGTGTATGAATGATTTTTCTAACCATTTTAATACAACACACATCTTTTGTAAAATACTATATGTTTATAAAAAGAATATAATTATGTGTTGTGTGTGTTATGAACAATGTAAGCACAAGCAAAGTTTAACATAAAAATAAAATTCTTCTTACTTAAATACTAATATATTAATATTGATTATTTTTCTTTTTTGTTTAACCAACCAAGGTCAACAAAGCAAAGAGATGAAAAAGATTTAGACATCTTGTTGAAAGACAGTTAATGTGTTGGGAAATATTTTAGTGACGGATTTTAACATATGTTATTTAGGACTTTTTTTCCACCACTTGGGACAAACTATTTTAAAACTCTTTGTTTCTCTAAATGGGGTTACTACACTCATAAATTAAATCTACAAGATTTTATGTAACACTTGTTAAAGATAGTGATCTATGCATATATGCCATGCACAAAAAATTTTTGCAACTTAACGCAAGATTTCTAGCGTAATTCTTTTAGCATTATATGGAAAACTAGTAACATACAAATGCATACATGGCACATGTGTTTAGATATATAATTAGATTACATTACAAATAGTAAGGAATTACTTATTAATAATCTCATAACCAAGTTGAAACAAAAGTTAAACCACATATCATTTTGCATACAATAAGGGTATTCGTTGACGTTTTGTGTTATAGATTGATCGATGATACATAGCTGATTTTATTGAAAACAAAAAACTAGTTTCCTCCCCATTTTATAAATTAAATCAAGATCAATGTTTTAAAGGATAAGTTGTCTAGAAATGCTTTGACTTGAAAGGAAAGGTATACTACAGGTTTTACGTTCAACACATATCGAACAACTATAGTTTTGCCACTATGTTGTAATTTGCATTTCTGTCTGACTTTAAGTTTAGAATGAAGATTGGGAAGTTATTTTAAATGAAATAGACTCAATTTTCTTCGAAATGGCAAGTGGCAGACTTCTAATGGTCTTCGTAAGGATTTTATTTGATTTTTCGATGTTTGCTAAAAACTTACGAAAACAGACTGAGCGGACCCTATAATGGTGACGGCCCCGGAGATATTTGGGGGTCGGCCCGGACTTTATGGGGACCGCCCAGTTACCTAAAAATATGTTTTTCGTATAAAATCATTTGGTAACTTAATGTAGGGACGTAGGACTTCAGGGAGTTGTTCCAACACATAAAGCACATGTTTTAGACATCATTTTTATTCCTAGGGCTTACAAAGATGTATCTTAACACTTCCAAGCTTTTTGGGAATATTTTTATTCAAGCTAGTATACAAGGTATATTTAACAACAAAACTAGTACGAATCAAGCAACAAAACACTTCTCATGTTTAATCCCCCTTCATAGGTAATTTGATACATGGATCGTACTCTATTTTAAAAACTATTTGTTTTGAAAACTAGAGCAACCTGGCCCTGATAACAATTGTGGAAACCGTAGAGGGGGGGGGGGGGGTAAATACGTTTCCATTATAAAATTTTAAATTGGTCAATACAAAAATGTCCCATAAATATAAGGGGGCCGCCTAGTACATCAGGGAGCCGCACAATTTATAGGACCGTCTCCAGAAGATGTTTTTCGGACTAGATCTTTTGTATCAAATCACCAATTAAGTTTGACGCAATATGAGAAGTGTCGATAATAGATTTACGATAAATAGTGCATCTTCTATTAATATTTCCACACTCACAATGTTTACTACAAAGAGCTACACAACCATAGCTAACACAACATACACAACACTTCACACAATCATAAGTACAATGCAAGTGTAAAAGTAAAGCAATAAATGTAAAGACATAAGTAAAAAGAAAGGTAAAAGAAAATACAAACCGACACGGCGATTGATAGTGGTTCAGTCAAGAAGCTCCTCTTCGACCTACTCCACTCCCCGAGTATCCAACTCGAGAGTTGCTTCACTAATCAGCAAGCTCCCTTTCGGCGAAGAAAACCTTGTAACGTTGCTTACATTATTTTGTGACACTAAGCTAGATGTCAAGTCCTTCTTCGGGTACAACCAAACCCGTTATGTTTTATGGCCCAACATAACAAAAATTGTGTTTTATGGCCTAAACATATAAAATGCGTCGCTTACATTATTTTCCGACACTAAGCTAGATGTCGAGTCCTAATCTTAGCTAAAACCAATCTACCACTTCACCAATGACCAATGTATTTAAGGCATAAATAATAACAACCCACATTCAACCCATCCAACTATTTACATTATTTGGATGTAAACATACTAAAAGATTTGGAAGATATGGACTTGATCTATATGTAACAAATGTTACAAATGGACTAAAAAGACTACATAACTTGGATCTTGAAGATGAACCGAAGTTCTTCTATTGTACATGAGGGAGAAGAAATCGGGATAGAAGGATTAGATCACATTTAAACAAACTATTAAATCTATGTTAGGGATCAAGAGATTTAGAGGAGAAAATGGATTTGAGCGCGAGAAAATGAATTTGAAAATACTGTGCAAGTGGGTTAATTTATACAGCAAGAAAGATGCAGTTTTATAGGCAGGGAAATCCAACGGTCAGCTGGTGGCGGTCCTTGCGGCCCCATATATATATGTTAAAATGCCCCTAGACTGACGCTCCGATTTTTTGTCCTTTTATGGGGAAGGTTTATATGGCTGAGCTGTATTTAGTTTTGGGGGGGGAAACTGAATTCAAAATTTGAATTTCAAATAAAATATTATTTTTGTTTTTATTTAGCAAAACTATTTTGTGTATTTTGTAAAAATATAGTTTTGTAGAAATGTGATGGATTAATAAGAAAAATTATTTTCTTGATCACTAATCATGTTTAATGATTTGTTTGTACACACCTTATGTGATTTACATCGGGTGTAAACCAATGTTCGTCTTGATGCATACTTGAGATGTCGAGAGATGTTGATGCATGTATGCATTGATGATTTGTGATTATGAGTAACTTGCGCACTTTAGGTTATGTATTACAAGTCACATGTTTGTCATCACCAAAACATAAAGAGATCGTATAGATTAAATATCGTAATATATGTACTAACACGCTTCTTATGGTATTCAGTCTCGTTTTTCTTATCCCAAAAGCTTCACGACAAAACGGTAAGTCTGAAAGGATGATCGGCACCATAAACAATCTTATACGCACCTTACTTTTTCAAGCTCACCTTCCTCCTAATTTTTAGGTTAAAGCACTCAATATGGCCATTCATTTAGTAAACATTCTACCTTCGAGTGCTATTAATAATGATATCCCTTATACCCGTTTGTTTGGAACTAACCCTGATTATACCCTTTTACGAACCTTTGGGTGTTTATGCTACCCACATCTAGAAACCATTCATAAACTTCAACCACGTGCTAGACCATCAATTTTTTTGGGACATGTTACCTTTGATGAGAATATCTTTCTATTTGGCTCTATGACACCTACTTCGCCTCCCTCGTATGCATTTTTGGAAGAGCCGACTAATATTATCTCCCAAATAATTTGCTCTTCACCTACTAAACCAAATCCTATAATCTCATCCATGTCTGTTAATAGTTCGGCCCATACCATAGTTCATGAAAGCCCACAATCTAATATTTCCCCTCAATCACAACCGGTAACCATGAGACCAATAGTTCAGCCAGCCTACCTAGAGCTTTTGCCACTTGTTGCCAGCCCATCCCTATTTTTTGAAAATTCACCACAACCTTATTCACCCCTGATTGTTAACACAAACCAGTTTCAATTCATCCTATGGTTACACATTTTTGTATCAGGACAAATCGTCCTCTTGAGCATCTAAATCTTAATGTCTCCACTATTTCTCTTTTACCAACATCGAATGATCCATATAGTTGTGAAAACTGCTAATGATGATGAATAAAAATGCACCTTATTTAAAAATAATACTTAGCACCTTGAGGCACTAGACCCTCACATTCCATATTTTGTTCATGTATTTGTTGATTTTCGACATAAATATTTAACATACTATACTCTTATTCTCTACAAGGATCTTCTTGTGGCAAATGTCATCACGTAGTTATCAAGTGTTGATGTTGATGAGACCTTTAGTCATGTTGTTAAACCGGCCACTATTCGGACTTTTCTTAGTTTGGCTATTTCTCGACACTGGCCCATTCATCAGCTAGATGTCAAGAACGCCTTCTTACATAGTGATTTATTTGAGACATTTTATATACATCATCCTCCAGGATTTTGGTATTCTACACATTCTGATTATGTTTGTCTCTTACAGAGGTCTCTTTATGGTCTTAAACAGGCTCCTCGGGCTTGGTTTTAGCCTGTTTGCCGCTATATTACTCGTGTAGGGTTTACTCATAGTCGTTGTGAGTCATCATCATTTATCTACAGATAGGGGACTGGCACTGCTTATTTATTATTATATGTTGATGATATTATTCTCACTGCTTCATCTGAGATTTTGTTGCAGCAGATTCTTGCTTTATTACATCAAGAGTTTTCTATGACAAATCTTGGTTCACTTAATTATTTTCTGGGTATTCTTGTTACACTTAACTCTTCAGGGATGTTTTTATCTCAGCGTAAGTATGCTACTGAGATTCTTGAGCAGGCTCATATGGCTGGTTGTAACCCTAGCCTGACTCCTGTTGATACTTAGTCTAAACTGAGAGAAAATGGTGATCTAGTTTTTGATCTGTCGTTATATCGGAGTCTTGCGGGTTCAATACAATATCTCACTTTTACTCATTCGGATATTACTTATGCAGTGCATTAGGTTTGTCTTTATATGCATAATCCCAGGGAGCGTTCAGCTCTCAAACGGATTTTGTGATATGTTAGTGGCACTTTAGATTATGGGTTAGAGTTATATTTTTCTTTTACCACTTCGTTAGCTGCTTACTCAGATGCAAATTAGGCTAGTTGCCCTACCACTAGATGATCCACTTCTGGTTATTGTGTGTTTCTTGGCAACAATTTATTGTCATGGTCTTCTAAGCGTCAACTGACACTGTCTCGATCTAGTGCAGAAGCAGAGTATTGTGGTGTTGCCAATGCTGTTGCTAAGACTTGTTGGTTGTGGAACTTATTACGTAAGCTACATACACCTTTGTTTTCCGCTACGCTTGTCTATTGTGACAATGTCAGTGCAGTTTATTTGTCTTCTAATCCGGTTCAACATTAACGTACGAAACACATAGAGATTGATATTCATTTTGTTCATGATTTGGTTGCTCCTGGTCAGGTTCGAGTTCTTCATGTTCCTTCTCGTTATCTGTTCGCGAATATCTTCATCAAGGGTTTACCTTCAACTTTATTTGAGGAGTTTTGATCTAGCTTGAGCGTCTGGTGTCTTCCGCTCAAACTGCATGGGAGTGTAAGTCGTTATTTATTATAGTATTTTTGTAGATTGGGCTCAAGCCCAAGTCTAGATTATTCTTATGTATCTTATATAATGTACGAGATATTCATTCTTATAAACACACAACAATTTACCTCTTTCAACTTCAAAAATATTATAACCTAAAATACTTGAGTTAAATCGCTTTACATATAATCCGATGTAGATTTAAAGCAATATTAAGAAACATTTTAAACCAAATATACACAATAAGGTTTTTCAATATTTAAAATTCATAGAAATTATTTAAAGAATTTGACAATTTACGTAATGCAAATTATTAGAAATTATTTAGGATCTGGGTACGAATAGGGGAATTCAAAGGTGGCTAAAAATAGGGCCAATTCTGACATGGTTTCTTCTGCTCACATGACTTTATCCGAGAAATTTTGTAGTCTAACTACTACCTCTCTAGCAAAAATGATTAATGACCTTTAAAAACAATTTTTGGATAGGAAACTTGTACTTGTGGATGATGATGGGAAGCCACTAAAAAGGTTGATGATCCGGTTAATGAAGATCATGATAATGAAGTAGATGAGGTATTCAATGAAACTGCAAGTTTTATGGCATTAACGAGTTCTAAAGTTGACAATAACTCTAAAAGTGGTAGTGGTGTGAGAAATAAGAGCCTTATAATGGAAAGAGACTTATATTGAAGACTCGTACGATGATGATTTTGATGAATGTGGTTTGACTAATGCTCAATTGAGTAACATTAGTAATAAATTTGGCATGCCAAGGTTAAAACCCTTTACCTAAAAAAATATTTAGTTGAGTGACAATTATGGTAATCTACTTTCAAACTTAAACACAAAACCAAAGTTATAGATTAAGTAAGAAGTTATACTTAGTCGCTAAATTGTTCAGCGGCCTAAGTTATATTTGAGGAATAAAATGCTTTTAAATGTATATCACATCAACTTTAAGAAACAAAAAACATTTTCTTTTATAGCAGAGAATTATGGTTAACAAGTACATCTACTTTATACGTGTTGAGCATTTAATGTGTTTGTGAGATATCGTTAAATGCTTGTACTTTATGTAAGGGATAAACTCTGACAACTGTTGCATCTTTATACCAACTAGAAAAAGTTGCTTACCCTTATGAAGATTTTGATTTATCTGTTTTTGCTTTAATAGATTTTATAGGATAAGGTTTATTAAACACACATCAATATGGAATAAGATTCTAGAGAGAGTAAGGAGATGGAAGGTTTCTTAGTGAGAGAGAAAGCACAAACACTATATGAAATGTGAGAAACCAACATCCTCTCCGTGTGTGGAGAGGGATAATATACTTACAATAGGGCATAGGCTTCATGGGATTTCCATGGGCCGGTCCATTTCTTAACTAAATATTAACTTACGTAGACTACGAGCTAACAACGTAAATACTGGAAGTGACCGCTACTTTTCTAGATTCCTAACAATCTCCCCCAAGGGAAGTCACTCCAGTTTATAAATATCTTAAACTTAGCATTCTACGAATGTTCTTCAATCTTGCTCGTAGTCTTGAATCTTGATCATTGTCTTGTATCATTTGTAGTGTTCTTTGATCTTTAAACTTGATCTTGTTCCTTCATGCTTGATAACCTGTGATCTTGAGCCTTTATCACTTGATCTTAAACTTATTGAGATCATAAATCTTGCATCATCACTTGATTATCTTTGTAATACTTTTCCTTCTTGCGATCTTGCGATCTTGTGTCTTTCGACCAACATGCTCGTACTTTAAGTTTTCTTGAATGTTGTCTAACAATCTCCCTTAATAATCTTTAACTTGATCTCTTCACGTCTTTAAAGAAGATTTTGAGTATTAAAGTAGCGGAAGTCTTTATCTTTGTGTGATCTTGAGCTTTCTTGATTTCTTAAAACTTTAAGTCTTGAGTATGAGCATGCGGTTATGAATCTGACTCATCTAGAATGAGGTTGCGACACCGTCTTCTAAAGATGCACTTATAAGGGTTAGCAATAAACAACATATATGGACGAATATGGCTTTGTCATTCTTTAAAGTTAGGTTGCGATAACCCTTGTTTTCCCGTTATACATTATAAATATTGTACCTGTGATCAGGTAGATTCAAAGAACCTCCTTGACAGGGTTTCTAGTTGTACTAGCTTGTTCTCATTACCAGAGCATCTCAAAGTAGACAACACGATAAGAGTGAATCAGTTAGTTACTATCTTAATGATTGAGTCGTCAATTCATAAACTATACCAAAATTGATATCCAGTTGATACAGGCTTGATTCATATAGAATCTCGCAAGTCACCTACTATATTGCTGTTTGATGTTGACACTGGAAGGATTTCCATTCGTCATTGTGAAACTCAAGAGTATCACTCTGAATGTTCTGGCAAGATCACAAGGATAATGCGTAGGACTATTAGATATCACTTGTGTTCTTTTTTTGTGAACATCAAGTGAATTTTAGAATTGTGTCCTAATGATATTTATGTTAATCTCTTTTAGCTCTAGACTCAATAAGTGCACTTTGGTTTTAGTGATCGAAGGCTGGAGCTGACTGCCACCTTTTCAATACCAACTAACTCGGAGTGAGAAAGTCGATAGATAACATGTTTATCTCCGTAAGGAATGAAACAAGAATCTTTTGAGAGACCTTGAGTGGCTTGGGAGGGTTGTGGATTGCATCACTGGGTTCATGATGACTATCTTCAATACCAGACATCATCTTAGTGATTCTGATAGCATATTTATTGACTCGGTTTCTGCCTAAATGTAAGGAGAGTTTTTTTCTTTTCATCCTTCATCTTTACAATTCTTTTTCATTCTTCAACCCCTTTAATGTTTACAAAGACGTCATTACTAGCACCTCGTTGTGATTGTTCCAATGCTAGCTCATGCCTTAGTCAACATTATTTCCATATTTTCATTCAACTCCATCTTTCCTAAGGACTTATAATTCTATCTAATGGAATGTCCTTGGGCAGATCCATTCGGTTCTAGTTGGATCATTGGACTTATACCTAACACTAACCACCTTATGACTTCATCACCGTCGTAAATTAGTAGGTTGTTGGGTATAGTGATCAAAACCATAAAACCATTTAAAAATCAATCAAAGTACTTGTGAAATAAGCAAAATTTTTGGTACTTTTATAGTTTTATTATTGAGAAATGCTCCCCCTATACATGTGCATCGATATTCGAAAGTGTTTTGCACATGAGGGAGACGCCCGCAATTGAGACTTATTGGATCACATTTTATGATTACATATTTTAATCACATTTTCTCCCCTTATCAAAAATAGCAAATCTCTTGATATTTTAGATATCAAGTTGATTAAAATATATTTCGAAAAGCTTTTGGGGAGAAATATGTTTTACTGAATTAGCATGATGATTCAGAACATTTTCCATTGCTCCCCCTTAATTATTGAGGGAATGATATAGTGTTGAGTACACAATTTTAAAAGATTTTGAAGTTATATAAAAATTATACTTGAAAACTATATATTTATGAAGTTACACTACATTTTTACAAGATAGTGATTGAATCAGCAACATATTATCAACTTCAAGGCTTTTAAAACTATGCAATTATTTCCAAACAATCCTAAGCCTTTTAAAACTATGAGGTGTTGGCAATATTAGTCGTATGTAGTTTTAAGCCTAAGCCACTAATTTTGAAATTGTATTTAAGCCCCTAAAGTTATTAACTTATGACAACTTAATCCCTTGGAGTTAAAATAAATTAACTCTCCCTCAAATTATTATCCGTTAAGTTGAAACTTTTTCTGTATAGTTTCCGTGACTTGTTGAAGATTATTTGAATACACTTTCTCCCCCTCGAACAAAGACCCGTATTCTATTTAAAGATCTATTGTATTTGTTCAAGTGGTCAAACTTTCTTGAAAATCTGTTTGTGATGTCGAAAACTGATTCTAATTTTGATACAAAACATTTTCAAGGACAAAATTATTCGGGTTAAAGAAGGTTTCTCTTCTTTTTAAGGACAAAATTCACCGAAGCGTACATTTTCCTTTGAGAAAGCCCGGGTTGTGTACCAAAGTATACACAAGCCATTTACATGAACATAAAGTAGTTCATGTCCGAGAAAATTTCTTTTCCCGTTGAGAGGATAAGTTATCTTTTTGTCGATATACTTTCTTTTAAATTGAAGATCGGGTTAGAGTCTGAAATAACTGTAAGCCATAAACATGTTTTGAAAACATTTGAAACTTTTGATCGAACTTTATTTACGACTCCGTGTCATTGTTGAATGACATTTCTAAGGCCGTAAATATTATCGATTTCAGAAGACATGTCATGTAAGATATTTTTGGATTTTTCAATTTTTTAGTTTTGTATTTTGTTTTTCTGGTTTTATATTTTTCTATTTCTTTTTATTAAAAAAAATTCAAAAATGGAAAAATCTTTTTGGATTTTTTGATTAAATTATATATAAGATACATGAAGAGTTTACAGAATTACTCTTCCTCTGATTCTATAAGGCGCTTGATTGTTTTGAGAGTCATACTCTGCATTTGAAGGCGACTGAGGAGAAATTCAAAATGTTCCCTGGCTAATGCTTTGGTGAATATGTTCGCAAGTTGATATTGCGTCCTTACCAAATACAGCTCAACCACACCGTTTTCAACCTGGCTCTGATATCAATTGTAGGATATGGTTTATCAAACACACATCTATATGGAATAAGATAAATCAACACACACATATCATGATTTGCCAAAAATAAACATTCATTACATGTAGAGCACATAAGTTTGGAATTCGCATTTAATACACCATGCTTAATATTTCCATTACAAATAGAAACACGATTTGTCTTATCAAAACTAGTCTTAACATTCCTAGGTTAGGTTTCTACTGTTTTATTCTTCTTGTTGCTACTTGATGTTCGTGAGATCCTATTGTTCCTTTTATTGCTCCTAGGTTGTGATCCACTAGCATTAGTAGAACTATTTACTCCTGTAGAAGGCAACAAAGGTCTGTTAGTGTTTTGATTTCTGCCTGCTTCTACTTGTTTTTGTGTGTCATTGGCAGATGTGGCACATGAATTCTCAACCGTAACTTGCCTATTCTTATTCATTGGTGTTGCAACAACTAATTTCTCACTTTCGGTTCAGAAACTAGGGCATGTAGCACTAACATATACTAACAACTCATGAATTTGTGTTGCAAACTTACAAGCATAGTCTAACGCACTATTTAAAGGTTTCAAAGCTCTATCCTGCTCTATAATTGCACGGAGTGTGTCGGCATGTTCGTTTGTTTGTAAGGTAATCTACATGTGCTTCCCTGTTTTCCTAAGTTTAGGGGAAAGTGGTTGCAAGTCTAACTTAAACATTTCTGGGGCAATCACTTTTGAATTATTCACAGATTCGGTACAATCAGTCACACTTTTTCCTTTCAAATTTTTAATGTGTTTCTTCAAGTTGCTGATTGTTGTGTTTTTCACTTGTAACTAAGATTTCAATTCGTTTATTTCAGAAAATTCATGAAATTCAGGAGTATCCTAATTATTGCATGATATGTCATTTTGAAAACTTTCTTTACTTTGTTGTACGACAATTTCAAGAGAAATACAATGTCTTTCAAGGCTTGAAAATCTTTTGAAAGTTCATTATAGACATCTTTTTCAACCATATCTTTCTTTTTGACAAGCTCAGTCTTAAGTTTCAAAAACTCATTGTATTCATCAACAAAACTATTTTCCATACCAACATAATCAACAATGGCAGCTTAAGAATTCATATCAGTAGACATAATATCTTGAGATATGAATTGTTCTAAAAGTCGATCATTTTCAAGTAAGAGTTCTTTCTTTTCAATCTCAAAATACTTTTTATCCACAGAACATTGATCAACCTCGATTTCCATTTGGTTAAAAATCGCTTTCATTTCGTTAATTTCTTTAAAAAGCGCTTTGTCAAAAGTTTCAAAATATTCTCTTAAATATTTGACAAATGGAATCACGTCTTTTTTGAAAGCTCCTCTAATATGCTCAAACACACATCTATGATAAATCAAACACACATCTATGATAGATTATATGAATCTAGAGAGAGAAAGACGTGGGAAGGTTTCTTGAGAGAGAAAGCATAAATATATAATGAAATGTGAAACCAACACCCTCTCCATGTGTGGAGATAGATAATATACTTACAATGGGGCGTGGAAGTGACCGATACTTTTCTAAATATTAACTTACATAGACTATGAGCTAACAACGTAAATATTGGAAGTGACCGATACTTTTCTGGATTCCTGACAGATTTTTCCGCCTATGACCTTCAAGATATTTGAGATTTGTTGCTCAGTGTACTACAAGAGAAATGCCTTTTAGCGACGTTCATAGCAACGTATTTAGCGATGTATTTGATGCTAGCGACGTATCCAACGACTTCAGGTGGTGGGTCGCTATATATGAGTCGCAAATTTTTACGACTTAGTCTACCTCGACGCTAAAATTTGCGACAACTGTAGCGACTTCTATATATGTGTCGCTAAAGAATAGCGACTTCTTTATTATAAATCATAATTTAAGTCGCTAGTTCTAAGAAATAGCGCTAACTAAATTGCTATAAACATCGCTATTCTCAATAGAAGTCGCTATTAGTGTAGCAATTTAGGTTATTCTTGAATGTTACTGTTCATCAGCCATAATTCTACTTGGTCACTATTTGGTATTAAATACAATAATAACGGTAATGATAATAAGAACATCATCAAAAACTTGAAATGTATAACAAATGAATGGTTTATTCCCCTATAATTACAACATTCAAGAATAACATTCGCTTGACTAGACGGTCCAAACTTCTTTAAAGTACAAAACAAAACAAGAAACTAAAGTGACAACTATTTCTGTGACGATAAAATGCAATAAAAAAATGTTTAACACCATCATCGAAGCTATTGGGTTAGCCACACTAACCTCACCAATTTGACGTGCTTTAAAGAAACCTACAACCCAAACCCATTAAATCTTACCGGAGAACAAGAAAAACAAAAATGAACCGTATATTGATAAGTCTTACTTAAGATAACATTAGATTGAGTTGTTGCCACTAGGAATGTTTGCACCGCTAACCTTTGAGTGTTAATGACAACATAAAACATGAAATGGGACGATTTATAAACATTAATCTTCTACATATTTACCTGGGCATGAAGAATTTAATCACGGCTAGAAATAGGACGAAATATTATTATTGTCCGACAATCTACAGGTGTAACACATCTTACTTGTTCAACTCTATATCATGGTAAAAAAAAGTTTAACATTTTAATATCAACAAATAGCTAAAGAAAAAAACTATTGTGATAGGTCATTGAATTTGCAAGAATGGCCCTGCTTACCATTTTGTAAGAGAGAGAGAGAGAGAGATTATCTAAACGATTATAGATCGGATTTCAAGTTGTAGAATCTCCTCTCTCTAGATACTTTACATTAAGACTTGTGATCAAAAGGCATACCTGTAGTACCATCAGCTATTCCATATTTCACCAGCTCCCTTGCATGTAACAAGTAATATATTCAATATTGTTTCCAGTTACCATTTATTTCACATTAGAAAACTATTTCTGGTTATATGAGAAAAAAGTAGCGAAGACAGGAAGAGCTAGCATTGCTCACCTAAAGAAGATCCACACAAGATTTACCCTTATGCCTAATGGTAACCTTCTTTGACCACATTTCTACAGTTTTATCGATATTTCTAGAACATGTATTACCATCAGTTACAAGTCTAGAAGAAAGGGTTTCGCATAGTGAAATCCATTCATCCTCTCATGAGAACTTCCATTAGAAGGTAAAAATAATTATTATTGTCAGTTATGGTAATACAGTAATCAACTATCCTAACAAGAACCAATAAGATAGTGACAACACTTTTCCAAAGCATAGAATCAGATTATCCATCTTTCTGCCTTTCAATGATAGGAATGTATTTGAACAAAATAATATATTTGCTTTTCAAAATAAACATGTTATTATATTCATTAGTGCAAATATAGCATGAACTGTAACTTATCAGTCGTAGTTTTGACAACTTAGAGTGCTGATGAGAGCAAGAGTTTCTTTCCAAGATTTCAAGTGCTTGATAATTACTAGGCTAGCAAGGTCATTATTTACCATTGTAACAACAACCTTTACATCAGGAAATGATACAAATGAGAAACTTTAGCACTAAAATAGTAAGAACTAAAATTCCATAACATAACATACAAACATGGGTAAACAAAACCTGTCAGTATATTAAACTAGATTAAGGGGTTATTCAGATGTGCTATATGAAATTGACATAACTATTGTCTAGCTTTTGATGAGCTAAACTTTGTACAAGCACACAAGCATTTAAATTCTCAAATAGCTCACTTCTAATATGTTAGTGCAAATACTACGATATTTAATCTATACATTCTCTTTATGTTTTGGTGACGACAAACATGTAACTATAAAACGAACGTAAACAGGATCAGCAGATCATAGAGTAATGTAGTACTTCAAACTCACGGATAATCTCACCATCCTATCCACCACAAAGTATACATTTTATGAACTCAAGCATCTCGAGATCCCCAAGACTTTACTCATTGGGCTTCACTAGTTGATCGGGCTAGCAATCGTCGCTAGCCCAATAGAAATTCAGGCCCATTAAGGCTTTAATAGATTCCACTCTGGCCCATCAAGGCCCAATCACGCTTCTAGAATGATGGAGAAGGAAAATACAAAGTGCTTCTAGAAGAAGAGGGAAAATAATAAATTCAAAATTTAAATTTGCTTCTAGAAGATGAAGGGAAAACTCAAAGCTTCTAGAAGATGGAGGGAAAATAATAAAATTACAAATTTTGAAACTTCTAGGCTTCTAGAAGATGGAGGAAAAACTAGTGATGACTCCCCTATAAATAGCAAAGTCCTTACCTCCTCCCTCTCTGATAAAAAAACAACGGCACAACACACACCTACATAAAATGTTTCTTATTCTTCATCTAACACATCATTATAGGATCATACGCTTAAGCTTTGATCATGTGTTTACTTTCTATATGTTAGTTCCACTAATACCATGGGGTATTTAGTGAAGTATAGGATGCCTCTATATGGAAGTGATCATCCTTGATTACTTGTAGGTCATGTAGTAGATTGGGTGGGTTACATAGAAGTGATTACATTTGATCACTTGTATATCATAAAGTAGATCCGGAAATTCTAATTTTGTAATTCTTGTGATTTGTGTAGATCCGATATGATAAATCCGAAGTATTGCTTTGTTTTGTTGGTTAGATAATATTAGCCTCAAAATACATTGGTGCGATATGGTAGATTGGTTTGCATAGCTAAGAGATTAGGAAACTCTACATTTAGCTTAGTGTCAGAAAATATTATAAGCAACGCGGTTTATGTGTCTAGGCCATAAAACACAAGGTTTGTTATGTTGGGCCATAAAACATAACGGATGAAACAAAGATGATCATTACAACAACCATCCAAATACACTAGAATTGATAGATGCCAAATATCCATTTCAACTTGTTCATAAGTGGATGAAACAAATATGGCATACTTGTAAGGGAACATAAAATAAAAATGGTACCTTTTTTAGAGAAAGCTTATATCTGTGAAGAGACGCACTATAATCACGATTGAAGGGTATTTACGTATTCTAGTTCTAGTTACTCTCTACGAACATCACGCATTCAAATTATATACACGCCAATGGTGGTCACTTCCAATCACGAATAATATATATTTCTCTTACCATCACCGAATTATAGTAGCATAAAAATGAGATCAATTATATTCTTCTCTCCTCGAAAGATGGTAGCCGCTCACAGGCATATTCGCATCCTTATGTTTACAGGCGCGATTATCACGAGAACAGATAGGCAGAACATGCACAACAACCAATATGCGTCAATCAATCTATTATGCCACACAAGAATAAGCGCGATCGAGAGCAGCCACTATACTACAGCACTTGATCACATAGAGTCTCTTACGTCTGCTAGAGTGAATAACCTACAGTTTACCCATATCTCTATATCTAAGTTATTTCCCGCAATTTATTCTATCTTCATCTCACAAAAGAGCTTCAAGGGAAGGACTACAGACACTCTTGCACGGCCAAGAATAAGAGAGATATAATCCACGAGAACACAATTCTTCCTCGAAGACACTAACACTCTTACACACTATACATAACATGAGATAGACAATGCAACTTAAGAACTGATTTAGTGCTATATCAACCGTCTACATCATAATCACTTACCACAGCATCTAGTTAATCACGTTGTTCACGTGGGTCATCTCTCTGCGCTACCTTGTACTCAGCATCCAGTATATTATCCACACGGCTGCCTTCTGCGCGCGAATTTTTTTCACATTTATTCCATATAGAGTAGAGTGTTGTGAGCCATACACAACACTCATATAGCCCTAAAGAACACAGCGCTCGCATTACACTTACACACTATGCTGACTTAGCTAGTCATGAGGTCAGACTTACTACTCCACTAATTACTCTACTTACACTGATTCTCTAAATGGAACTAGCATCACACTCACTACAATATCTTCTACATTAGTCCACTAATAATAGACAAAGTCTATCATAACCAATCCTCGCAGACAACTATTATCTTAGATCTCTTCTTTCTGCGATTTACTTGTTGTAGACAAGGTATTTTATCGAAAAGGCTGTCGACGGACAACACGAGATAGCTTAAATTCAAAGTACTACTCGAGTCACAACATTTATTATATCTAGAGCTCTAAGCATATTCATGCGAAAACGATATAGGGTCTTTGCAAGGGAGTAGTGACTCTCTCTGTCGCAATGCGATTGGGTCTAATTTCACATAGTTTAGAGGATGAATTCATGTATTGATAAAACATGCTTTAGTGTTAAGAATGTCATCACTTTACCGTGTGTTTACACATATTTTATTAAATATTTAAATTTGGATTATATAGAATATGTTTTTTTAAACACAGTTAATAATAATAAACTGTACGCTAAAATTAATGGTGAATTCAACATGTCACGGTCAATGAGAGTGTTAGTACCATGATGGTAATGCATATCGGTGGTTAGGCGTCGCTAAAGGGTGGCGGATTTGATGGCAATGCAGATTGTGGTGCACATGGTGGTGATGAGTGTAATTAGGGCACCGGCTTGGCATCCTCAATTAGAAGGAAAGAGGGAACGAAATTGGGGCTAAAAGAATCAAGTATATTTGAAATAAATAAAAATGTTTTTGTCAAAGTGATTTTATAACA
Organism: Tanacetum coccineum; assembly: GCA_026074375.1. Classification (NCBI taxonomy): domain Eukaryota; kingdom Viridiplantae; phylum Streptophyta; class Magnoliopsida; order Asterales; family Asteraceae; genus Tanacetum; species Tanacetum coccineum. The sequence goes on from BQNB010040414.1 coordinate 29,433, forward strand.
GTAATGGATGCTCGGACTTTACCACGGTAAAAGAAAAAATAAAAAAAAAAAAAAAAATAAAAAAAAAAAAAAAGAATTTTTGGTTGAGGCGATTGTTTTGTTTGGGCCTTTTTTTGCAGCAGGGCACCAGTAGCGAAAATACGCATTTTGCGGTAACAATATTGGTATTTATTCTCAAAAAGAAGCCAATGATGAAGTGCTCTAACATATGATTCTTATAAATTTTGAATACAAATTAGAGATAAAGTTGCATCTCAATCCTAACTTATCGAATTTCCTCCTCGCCCTCACTCAATGCGGTTCAAATATTAGTTTTCCCCTTCATCAGTTCTACCTTCGGATAAAGCAACTTCTCCTTCAAAACAAACAATAAAATACAATTGCATATTTGGTACCTTTAAACTGCCTTTGAAAACTATAGCAACAACCATAGCCAAACACTCTTTAAAGTTGCATATTTGCAACCCACATACCCAGACACGAAAAAAATGTAGTTGTAGAAACAGACCTAAATACCCTTCCAGTAGTTCTTAACCTTTGTTAAAAGATTTGTGAAACCGAGGATATATTCCATGTGAAGTTGCTTGCTCGACTTGCTAATAGATGACTATTCTAGGAATGTATCAGCCAATGGTGATCTTGATATTTGAGATTGCTTCAGCAACTTCAATACCTGCGAGTGAGGAAGACAATCAACACATAGAAAATGTATGTTGAAATTGATAAAATAAATTATAGAACCTTAGACTCTATCATTAACAGGCCCAAATACCCTTCCAATAGTTATTAACCTTTGGTAAAAGATTCGTGAATCCGAGGATATATTCCATGTGAAGTTGCTTTCTCGACTTGTTAATAGATGACTATTCTAGGAATATATCAGCCAATGGTGTTCTTGATATTAGAGACCGCTTTAGCAACTTCAATACCTACGGGCGAGGAAGGCAATCAACACATAGCAAATGTATGTTGAAATTGATAAAATAAATTATAGAACCTAAGACTCTATCGTTACTTAGAACATTTTAGTACGGTCATGTTGTATATGTCGTGTATGGATTACATATGGACCTTGTTCTTATATAACAATTAGAGGCTTCCATATGCGCGAGTCGGGTCACAACGGGCCATTTTTAGTATGGGCTGAGATATTCCATAATTAAAAGAATCTTATATAGTTAATGAGTTGGCTACAATAACATCAACAAAACTTTAAATTTGTTTTAACCCTTTTACTTTTAGCTGTAATCTTTTGTTTTACATGTGTGACAAAAAACACAAACCAAAAATGACCCATTCAACATAAACGAGGCAAAAACTGGCATGTCGGCATAGTTTAGCTCACCAAAATTGTTCCAAGTATAGTATCTCCATCTCGTGGATCATCATTCCATGGCTCACTTGAGTTTCATTTCTCAATTTCGATAAATTCAAAAAGAAGTTAAGGCACGAACCAACATCCAGGAACTTTAGATAATATAAAATAACCAAAAAGTAAGAACCTTTTTAAGAAAGTAAGTAGCGACTCAAGTACGTCATTTATCTTGTACAACTATCCGATTTGTAGTAAATCCCTGATACTTTTCGTTACTGACCTAACATATTAAAATATCTATTCATATAAGGATAATTGTACCGCGGCTAAAAAAAGAACAAATAAAATGCACATTCAAATTGGCAGTACGTCATAATAATTGTATAAAGACTCCTTATCTAGCCACTTCTTTCAACTGATCATTGTTTTAAGAAATACAGTAAGTACCACTACCACTAATGAATACTTAAAAATAAAAGGAGAAAACTTAAGTAATAGTTTCACTTAATCATCAGGCAGGATGAAAAAATTCGGGCAGTCCAACAGCAACATCAGTATCTAAAAAGGCAACTGTTCTTTTACCTAAGAAAAACTTCATAAGCTCAAAATCTTTGCCCGTGTACCAAAATTTTACTACTTATTATGATTAGGAATGTCTTGATTTATCCTAATACTTAGATAAGTTTCACTAATGGAGTTTTGACATAGCCTGTACTAAAGTTGTTTGTCACATAATTAATACAAAGAATGTGAAAGTATCTCCAATGAAACTCGCTTACTGGTCCTAAATCACCTTCCCTATTCACCAAGCCTATAGTGTACAATGACATGAACCTATAATAATCTTAGATTGAAGTATAAAATATTTGTGCCAATTTAGAAGTGAAAGGCAGAACCTGCCTATCGAGATAGCTAAGAACTACTTACAAAATAAGAAAATTAAAACAACATTTCAAGATGTACGTGTTTTTATAACATGTTGAAATATAAGTAATCCTAAACACCCCTTTATTAATTGAACCTGTTCATATCAAGAAACATAATAATAACTTGAATTATTGCAAACAAAAGTAAAAAAATTAGAGGTTTAAAGAATGTTTCTTACCATCTTCGTAGTTACTCACGTAGTCACCCTAGAAACCGAGACTCCAGGACAGAGGATGTTGCTCCAGCATAGCCCGATCAACTCAACATCCATCACAGTGTTTCTACTTTGCAATGTCTCTTGGTATCCATTCTTCCTTCTATTGTAACTCCCGGGACCGTCAAACATTCTCGTCTGTGCGATGTTTCCTTTCAACTTTCAAGCCTAGACCTTCAGGTCGTATTGTGATGACTTGTCATAGTGGATTAGTTTCAGGGTCCTACATTAGAGATTAGTCAAAGAGTGTTGCCACAACATCGTCAGTATCTTTTTCTTGCACAAACGTTGGTACTAATGGTAATTCCAGAATCTCAGCTGCATAAAGCCATGAAAAACTATTATCATTTAAGAAGATTGCGTACTTTCATCAAACTAAATGTAAGAAAAAATATGTTAATTCAGTTTTGAGAAAAATCTTGTAGGCGCTTGATATTCATCATGTTTTTGTCCACTAATAGCTTTGGATTCAGGAATAATAAACATTAGTAAGAATGAAATTATGAATGTATAATTGTAGTCCCTTAAACCACCATAATGGTACTTAATAGCTATAACATGACTCAAAATCACCAAACACTTTGAAAGAATATTGGTAATGAATCATTTTTTGTTTAATTCAAAACCGTACTTATCCACTTATGCGCTTAGTTTCTTTACCATATAGAAACTTGAAGTATACATAGCTAAGATATAAAAAATGTAAAACTATCAGACATTCATACCGTAAAGTAGCCTCCATAGCGGCATCACAAACTTCTTGTTTCTCACTTCTCTTTTTTTAACTAACTTCTAAAGCGTCTCTAGTCAGATTAACCAAAAATAATCAATAGCCCTGGAATAAAGAGGACACAATCCACAAAAAACTACATGTTCAATACAGCAAACTTACACGGGTCACATTGTTTAGCAGCTTTAAGAGTCTTACTAATCAATTTTTTAGGACGGAAAGAGTAGATTGTGCAAAGATGTACACAACCAAAAGCCTTGATCTTACTAACACCAACAATAACGGCAGTTGCAGAATAAAACTTTGCTTGTCTGACTAAATCATTCCTTGCTGATTTCCCTCTTAATACCTGCCCGGTGAGATCCACCTGTTTTGTGGGTCATTTTTCAAATCATGAACCTGGAATTTACCAACGCCGTAACCTTTAATTTACCTATGCTGCAACCTTTTCCACATCCATACATATCTGGTCCAATTTTGCTACTCATCCTTATGAATTGTTCAGTAAAAGTTTGCTTCATCTATGCTAGAACTCTGAAAAAAACCATAAAACCACAAAATCACTTTTAAAAAGCATATACAAACACCCTCTAAGCAAGGAATTCCATCGAAAAAAAGTACGAATGATCTTACTTTCCTTTGCGGATGCTTATCATCAATTCTTATGTTAAATCTTGGTGTCGGAGATTGTATTATGTAAAGTTCATACCAAAACGCAACCAATAAAAAGGTTAACAATTTCTAAACAAACCCTATTCACTAACCAAACAACTATTACTGACACACTTTTGCTCATTCAATCATCATAAAACTTTAGATAAAGGTGTGGCTCAGATTTGTGAGTGCGGAACTGGACAAAACGGTATCCGATCCCACCATGGTTGCATACACTTTTTTGATCATGTTGCCCTCAAGATACGGGTCACTTTCACCCATGGTGATCAAGCAAGTTATTAGAGCTGGGAGACTATAAACGCACGAAGGTATACTATCATCATCGCCAATGTGAGGTGGAACAGTACATATAAAGTGAATAGCCATGTTATGATTTGTGTTCGTAAAGCAAGCCAAATGGCAGCCTTGCCCCAAAAATGCACGACACGCAAACAACCATAACCGTCAAATTAAATGTTTTTTTAGAATATGTCTACCAAGCTTGCCACGCTACAACACGAACCATCTCATCGTTTCCCGAATCCACCTTAGACAAAAGCGTGTCCAAGCCCGTAATGGCTGCAAACACTTTTTTTATCGTGTAGCCCCGCCAAGGTATACGCAGGTAATAATACCCACATTCACACAGCATAGTCACACAGAGCATAACATTACTCATTTCGTTTCAAAATCGCTACCAACCTAATCACGAATATTTTTTTAAAGTCTGTTGCAGCATTTATGAGATACAAGACTATTTTGGCTTTCATACTTTCACTTTTTTCATAGCCATATCAGCATAAAAACACACACTGCAAATGCAAATGCCTCATCCAACAAATAACAGTATGAGGTGAGATCCTGAAAGAACACTATCATCTTAAAGAACAAAAGAACACATCCTAGCCATCCATTTTATTTCCATCTAAAGGTAGTTACCCCTCCTCCCATATTCCACCTTTTTTTTAAAAACAACATATCTTGCAAACGGTAAATCGTCAAACTACAAAAAATACACCATCGCGACGAGAATATTTTTATCTTTCAGTAGACAGGCACTTTGATATATTTTCGACGATTTTTTATTGTTGATTTTTTCGTACAGAAAAATCACACACGTGATTTGTAAAATCACTTGTGATTTCTTTTCTTTTTTGGTTTTTTTACAGTATAAATAAGTAATTTTTATTATTATTTATTATAATTTACATAGTAGTATAAGTCAAACGAGCAACAAGTTGAACCACTAGCCCTTTTAATTAAAAGCTAATTCTTTTAAAAAACCACATTTGTGGATTTACGTGTCATAACAATACTGCTCATAACTCGTTAGAATCTGTTGAGTAGCTCTACCACATCAGGTTTAAGGAAAATAAAGGTATCAAACGCGAGATTTTATAAAAAATCACGTGTAATTTCATTTATGACGTGTAATTTCATTAATCATATGTGATTTCATAGAATCACATGTGATTTCACATAATCACATGTGATTTCACAGAATCACATGTGATTTCACAAAATCACATATGATTTTTAAAGTAATGACGAGAATATTTTTTTCTTTCAGTAGACGGTGATTTTTATATATTTTTGACCATTTTTTAGTGCTGAAAAATCTAAGAAAAATTACACGTGATTTGTAAAATCACCTGTGATTTGTTATTTAAAAATTCACCCGTGATTTCAAAAATCGCATGTGATTTCTCAAATTCACATGTGATTTATAAAGTAACAAATCACGTGTGATTTCATAAATCCATAAATCGCATGTGATTTCACAAATTCACGTTGAATTTTCAAGTAATAAAAATCACATGTGATTTTTCGAATCACATGTGATTTTTCAGTGCGGAAATTGAAAAAAAACTTCGTCAAAAGTATATAGAAGTGCCTATCTATAGAAAGATAATTTAATTCTCATCGCGATGGTATAATTAGTTTTGCGTAACGATTAACGGTTTAAAAGATATGTTAATTTTAAAAAATAGGATGAAAGTGAGTTTTTTAATTTAATTAAAATAACAATTTATTTAAACCATTAGATTAGAATAGGATGAATGGTTGAGATCAAATGATTTGTTCTTTGATTAGATATTGTTCTATACAGATCTTTTCTCATAACAGTATATACCAAAACCCATAAAGGTTTGTCACACATTTGCTACAATAGTATTTTTCTAATTCAACAGATATTTTTTTATCCAATTGGTCACATAGTAGTATTACTTCCCTAAGTTACATGTGTTGTGTGACTCATCAAAACCCAACAAAACCGCACTCTATACACATAAAATCTCGAAGCCCACAAAAACGTTGACATCTTTTCATTCTCTCTCTTGGCTATGGAAAACTGTCACATGGTATATATATATGATACATTCTATTATAAATGAAAATAATTAGGCTCGGATGTGTAAATGGGGGTAGGGTCACAGAAAGTTTCGAATTCCGCCATGGCTGCAAAGAAACCCGGTTCTATAGTGACTATTTACACTACGCCATCCGGTGATTACCCCGCCAAGATACGGTTGGATATTCAATGGCTCATTTCCAATACGCGTCAGAATAATCAGAATACAACAATCATCATAGCCCATTCTCGTTTACCAAATTACCACCCGCTATTCCGACAAACGACTCTCAAAACACACAAAAGCTCCCAACACCCTGCACGTATTTTTCAATAGAATAACTAAGATTCACTACAGGTTTGATACAATGTCAAACACCCATTGATAATATTAATGCTATATATCGAACCTAAATCTGAAACAATTTTTTGCTCTAAAGTTTTATCAAAAGTTTTTTCTTAATTAAGTTTACTACATAACTGAGTTTAGGTCCCTCAAAAAACAGTTAAAATAGCCACCAATCATTATATACATATAGCATAAATTTTTGCTCACACAAATGCTACAACAATCAAGAAAAACTTAAAACAACTTTAATATACAAAACAAATTAGTAACATGTATCATTCAAATAGATGAAGACTCAACTATTACTGACCTTTGAATACAAAAGGATAAACATACAGCCACTAAAACCAAAGGATTGATGTCAGAAACCATCATGCTAGAAACAATAAGTACCTTGTATCCACAGCAAATCCAAACACACACAAACCAAACCTCATACATACTAAACTCACCATCGTGACACGCCGATCAAAATCGCCACAACCATGGACGTCGACAAAGGAGAGATCGGATCTGACGGTGTTATTTGTGGTGGGGGGGATGATTGAATTAACTATGTGTTTTTTTAGATCAGGGTTTATTTTTTGATATTGGTGAATGCCAGTGGAGGATGCTTGTGTGGAAAACACGTATCATTCAACATAATCACTAAGCATTAGTCATAACACTAATTGTTTAATAATAAAAGTTGATTAAAATATACAGTACTGTAGAAATGTGAGAGGGTATTGTAGCAATGTAAGAGGCTACTTTTAGCACATTATCATATACTTTTTACCTTCACTACATATAAAGGGTTTACCCTGATTTTTTGAAAATTCAAGAATCTTGAAAACATAATCTTTAAATGGCAACTTTTTAAGTTGAAAACAGTATTCAAAGCACGGTTTAACCTATTGTAATCAGTAGTTGACTTTGAAACGTATAAATGACAATACATATCATATCCAAAGCACGGTTTAAAACTTAGAATGGCAACACACCAATGAAACTTAGGCTTTATATAACTTTGTGCCGAGATCTATTTTTTAAAGTTGTGATGGTGTTATGTTGATGATGTTGTTATCCTCAAATCATAGAGTTAAAAAAAATTTAAGACAAGTTACACAATAAACCCTTTCACTATTATCAGTTTTTCATATAGAACAATTGTTGAAACGCTTTGTTATGAGTCAATGAAATATAGACATGGTTTTAAGGGGTCTAATATTAATATATCATTGTTCATACTCATTAATTACATAATCGAAGAAAAAAAATAATTCCAAAGATTCTTTTATTTATATAGGTTATGATGTAATTAAAAAATTATACACATTAAGTTGCGACATAAATAGCGACTTTCAAGTACGTCGCGAAAATTTGCGACATAATCAGCCACTTGTTATTATGAAGTCGCAAGTTAACGACCCATTTAGCCACATCTATCTGGATGTCGCGAAATTGGCGACTTCGTTTGCGATGTGTTCTTAAATGTCGCAAAAATAGCGACATAATTTGTGACACAGTTTGCGATTACAAATGTTGCGACATACTTTACGACATAGTTTGCGACTTTGACGAAGATGGTGTCGCTAACGTGTCGCCATTTGCGACTTCGATTTAAATGTCGCCAAAATACATCGCTAAAATGCTTTTTTCTTGTAGTGTTAGTGAACGAGGTGATCAAACATCGTTCGGCAAGCCATTGCCATCATCACTCACTAAAATTCATTTTTCAATCATGTACTTCAAGAACTGCATCGGCGTTGAAGCGAAGACTCTTTATCTTCAATAACTAAGAAGAAGTTATGTTAAGTAATTATCAGCGTCTAAGTTATACTTAGGCTATTTTATGTTCAAGTCTTTGCAAAAATTGTTGTACGCTAAAATGACACTAACAGAAGAAAAAAGGAGTTTATCTGAGTCACATGATAATTTATGGGAGGTGATTTGTACACCATGCTTTTTTGACATCTATCATTAAAATGCATTTAGTGATACACACAGTACAACATCCATATACAGGATTAGTGATGGATGGCAAAAAGAAATAATGTACAAATCACCTCCCATAATTTATTTCTATCATGAGAGACCTCACTCATCAGTACATTAAAAATAAAATCATCAGTACATTAAAAATAAAATAAAATTCGAATTAGCAATTTTACCATACGTACTATTACTACATTATTTGCAAGTGGAACGTCTGACCGACCTTTAGTTGATTTTTAAAGCAGAATAAAAGCCTCAAGAACAAAAGTCTTCATGGAATATTAATATATATGTAAATACAGAATTGGTTTGAAAAAAATGATTGTTTTTATTCCATCTCTGAAACCAAGGAAAACATCCCAACATCCATAGAAAAATACCTACTTCAGTGAATATATATATATACCTCTATCTCTCTTTCTGTCCCTCTAGTTGGTGATGAGCTTAAATCGCGTATATGTTAGCTTGATTTTCTGAAGCTTGATTAGAAACCAACATGAAGGTATCTACCAAAGAAGGCTAGAAGAACTTTCATATGTCGTCGTTTTCCTTTCCATCTTCGGTTTCATATGATTAAGTTATCAATCATATTTAACTTTATTTCCTACTTTTGAAGATTTCGTGTTTTCTATCTGGTTAACCACTAGTGCTTTGTTTTGTTTTTTTTTTCTTCGAGTTCCTTAACCACCAAACAATCCGTTAGTTTTCTTATTATATTTTAGAGCATAAGATCTTCTCACCCTTTTGAAGTCTATTCTATAGCTGTGCTTAGCCGTGCTTCCTCTCTTTAAATGATTAACTACATAGGTGATTTTTTATGTTGGTGCTATTAGCTCAGTTGACTTTAACTCAATTGTATAGGGGCTGCTCAAGCTTTTGGAATCCTTTATCATATCGACGAGAAAATTGAAAGGAATTGAAGAAGAAAGATTACTGTTCGACACAAGAAACTAGGGTTTGATCAGCGCCAAAAGATAGTCGATCGTAAGTTGATATGTATCTATATATTTGATCATGCAATACTATTGAAAAGAAATAGTCTTATGGTTCATTTCCATCACTATATTTATATACTCCATATTTGTTTTGATCAGTTCCAGATAAAAATGTGTAGAACAATGGAGAATAAATGTACGTAATGGCCCATAAATATCATACAGAAGTTGCAAAGAAACTATACTGATTGTTTGTCTTCAAATTTGGTTTCTCCTTTACTAGTATATTATTCAAGTAGATGAAAGAGTGTAAATATTGTATTCAACATCTTAACCACTAAATTAAGTATATTACTCATGGTAGGTATATGTGTGTCCGAGAAATCGCCAATAAATATTTCCTATTTGCCTTTCTAGCATAAGCAAGTTAAAACAAAAGATCATCTACTTTCTATAAAAGCTTGATCCATGTCTTCTGCATCATTCTTTCTTCATCTGCTTCCTTGTAAAATGAAACACCGCATTTTATATACTTATCTTTATTCTTCAATATTTCCATTTGCAGGCGATTTTACGGCTTTGCAAATTCAACTTTTTGATTCCGTATAGAAATAGAGGTTAATGATGTCAGGAGATTTGGATATGCTGGACAGTAATGAAGAAAATAGTATTGATCCAAATGGAGAGAACTCATCATCTATTTCTTCGATAAATAAGCATGTCACATCTTTTGACTTGAATGAAGAAGCAAGCAGCCAAGAGGACAATGATTTATCTGTTGAGGATGATGAAAGGGTTGAAGAAGGAAATTCATCAAAGAACAGAAAAGGTCCAGTTAGGCAATATGTGCGCTCCAAGATGCCCAGACTTCGGTGGACTCCTGAACTTCATCATGCTTTTGTGAATGCGATTGAAAGACTAGGTGGACAAGAGAGTAAGTTATTTGTAGCTGTTTATATATATATATTTTTTTGAACGGCAACTTTATTAAAAGAAAACTAGCAAGGAGCTAGAATTACAAAGAAATTAAAAAAGGGTGTTGAATCCAACTATCCCAACTAATAGAGTTTTTACCCCTAGCAATATACCAAGAAAAAGAACGCCTAACTATGACTTCAAAAATTCCATCTTTTCGAAGAATTGAATCAGAGAAGAGGAGATGGTTTCTATATGACCAGATACTCCACCAGGAAGTGTTTATATTATGCAATTAATTAAGGTCATAGTAATTTTTTTCCCTTTTTTGAATGTGAACACTCTTTAGTTCAGCTAGTCCATGAAATAATGATCATCCCTCATAGCCAAACATTAAGTCTTTTAACACGTCGGCATAAACCTTAAGGGTTTTGATAAGCGACGATACTGAAAGCGTTATACAGATGTCATTCCTATTATAAGGTGATTGTAGCTGGTCAAAATGTTTTCTCTATTATAACGTGAAATGCTTTTGTCTTTACTACAGAAGCAACTCCCAAATCAGTTCTCCAGCTAATGAATGTGAGAGGACTAAGCATCGCGCATGTAAAAAGTCATTTGCAGGTAATTTTAAATTCATTAAATGTCATTAAGTTCTACCCATTTTCCATTTTCACCCAATTTTGATCTGGAATCTATTTTTGATGCTAGATGTATAGAAGCAAGAAGCTTGATGATTCTGGGCAAGGTAACACATGAGTTTTACTACTATTGATTTGAATATAAAACCGATCTTAGCGGAATAATAAGCAGCATATATATATACATGAAAAGGAATACGTATGAGTCAACATATGTAATTAGGTATATGATAATAAACGCTTGAATCACACAAAGATAATGCTCTCTAACGTACATATAAGCGCATCAGATACATTACTTCCTTCATAAGACTATCTGGCATATAAATTCTTTGTCATTTGATCATGATAACATATATCAGAAAGATACTATCTGATAACAACTGTGTTAATACTTAATAGTGTATAACAGTAAAATCAAATTTGGAAAAAAAAGAAAAGAAAAACAAATCAACCATGTAAAATAAAATTTGTGACATACTACATATGTCACTATAAATAAAATTACGTGTCACTAAAACGTATGATATACTGACTAATCACTATGTGTCACTAAATATCCCAGTCAGTAAAAGATATTTGGATTAATTGCTTGAAAATACATTATACTTGCCACATTTTGTTATTGTGTGTACTGAACTTTTTTTTCTTCTTAATGTGTATACTGAACTTTCAAATTTCAATCATTTTGTGACTATTCTGCCGTGTAAAATAACAATTTTACCATACGAAATTTGTAATAAGTAAGGGTAAAATGGTCACAAAATACACACAATGATCGAAATTTGAAAGTTCAGTGCACACAATAAGAAAAAAAAATTCACTACACACAATAACAAAAAATGACAACTATAATACATTTTCAAGCAATTACCCCAAATATTTCTACTATTTGCTTATAAAGCGTTAACAATGCACGTTTGTTGGCCATATCGATAACCAAGGATTTTTTTGGGAGCAGAGATGCAGTTTTTAGATAAAGCAATGTGAATTTTTATCTTAAACTATTCGGCAATAATGCTTTTAATTTTAACAAGCCCATAATTTAATACGCTAATTAAACTAAATTATGAGCTCTTAGTTTGTTAGCGTTGCCATGAGAACTTGGAATCTAAATATCATGCAAAAACTAATGTTTTCTGTAATCTACTACTGTACTTTAAACAAAAAAAATTAAAATTGATTTATTTTATACATATTAAAATGAAAACCTGAGATATGCTGAAATGCAGATCAGTCTGAAATTGCTTGACACCTCAGAATTATTATAATTTTGTTGTTTGTCCAGTATTATCTCATAGAGCTACAACCACGATGCAAGGAAGACCTCACATTTATAGCAATTTGTACTCCAGAAGTAGTCCCTTTGAACATTTGAAACTAGCGAATGGTGGGATAGTTTTAGCAAACAATTTAGAAGAGAGTAACCATCACTCAAGGCGTCACCTACATGACTCTGATTTTCGACCAACACATAGTATCCAACATCTCCTTTCAAGGTATGCCAAAATGCATGTTTGTTTTCATTATTTCCTAAATCTATCCATGTCAAAGAAAACATAGTTGAAGCAGAAATATTGGGCTAGTTTCTTTTAACAGCAAATTTTCTTAAGTAAAACAGAAGAAAATTAGCAAGATGGATACAAAAACCCTAACTGATAGAGTCTATACAATAAATTATAGGATCATTAATCCAATCATTCCGGTTAATAGAAACTTGGTCTAGTTATTCAGCTTCTGCAAATTTTGTAATGTAAGTTTTTTTGTATTTTTCTCCAAAGGCACCAGCGGTGGCTATCCAACCAAAGTCTAATGTCTTCATCGCTGAGAAGAGAATTTGCACATGGGAACAATATGATGAAAGATAATGTGAATCTTATGCACGATATTCCCTCCGGTTCAAACAAGTTGCCTTCATGTGACTCAAGAATCAGAAATGGGCCTATGAGACCTAGCCAGTTTCTTGAGGAAAAGAAGTGGCCTCCACAGGATCAACGAAAAGAAAAATGGTTACCTATTACAGGCACTTGCACCAGCAGTACCTCCTCAAATCCATTCAGTGTTTCTGAATGTCAGTGGTATTGCAGAGAGGGAGCAACGATTCTGAATTCTCAATCACCTTTCAGCGATTCTACACCAATATCTAATTTCCGGTCTGAAGCTTCATTTCTGCATGCGGTATCACTCTCTCTTGACTTATCAATTTGTTATTTTATGATGCGGAAGAAACTGACAAGTTTCTGTGCATCAATCTTTTTTTCTAGGTAAATACTGAAGGGTGGAAAGATAAGGAATGGAAGCCTGATTTAATGCTTAGGTTAAGCCAACATAAAGGTCCAGATGAGGAAACTCATCAAAGGAGTACTCCTGAAATCAATACAATGCTATCTCTTTCTTTGAAGGAGACATGAACATCCTAGAGTAAGTTATATGATGACATATGTAACAGCAGGCTAGACGGAGACGAGTACTTAAGAATTAAGATCTGACCAAGCTCGAGGATAGATGTAGCTCGTAGGAGCTAGTGAGATCTTCTAAGTACTTGTCTTCAATGCCATTAATTACTAGGTTTTTTTTTTTGATTACATTTTTAGGAAAATTCGTAGTCTTAGTTCTGTGGGCATGTACAACGGCAAGGTTCTATCGTAAAAACTGTTTTGCGTCAGCATTAATTTATAAATGTAGTAAGAAGACATCATATATATGCAAGTCATGCATATTATGGACTATCTTTTTTTTTTTTGTTTTTTTTTTTTGCATAAATAGAAACATCCATTTATCTTTAACGAATGTTCAACTAAGAACATTACGGAATACATTTAACGGAGTTGTCAAGACAAATAACAAATATACAAAATCTGCCAATATGGGTATCTACTAGTCCCTTGTTCATCGAAGAATACCATAAGCTCAATCTGGTGAACATAAGTGAATGTTATGCACAAAGTATATGGGTAAGTAATACCATTCTTTTGAATGGTGCAATTCATTTGAAACAGTGCACAATGTTTCGGATTAACAATCCAATCAAGCCACTTTAGACACGAGATAATGCTTTTATGTGATAACCAAGAATGTGATAAATTCTTTTCTCCACACTCTAAGTAGTATAGAAATATGACACTAACTATTAGACACACCAAGTTCATCAACATATATATAAATGCTATGCTGAGTTTTGTTTCTTTATATATATGAAAAATTCAATGCTTTCCTTGAGTCTGAGGTGGCGGGTGATAATGGCAGCGGCCCTAACATGCTGCTTTAAAGTGAAATTAGGATATGGTTTATGCCAGTATTTGACCAATGAAAGAGAGATGGATACCAGGATTCTGTAAAAGTTATCATAATGGAAAGGAAATGACTAGCTTTAATGTAGCAAAATAAACTTACCTAGCTGTGCGAGTATGGTATTTATAGTTCTCAGATGTCTCTACTCAGTGTTTCGCTCTAGCAAATGGCTAGGGTGTCTTTCTGATGATATTTTGCGTTAAAATAAAAGGCATTTTTCGATTCACTAATTAAACTTTTTAGCTGTACAAAAAAAAATAGTGACAAGTCAGGGCAGTTGCGTTCATGTTTATATAAGCAAATTGATATTAAGGGCAGGGACGGATCTATTTGTTAAATATGGGGGGCAAGTGCCCCCCATGGCTCGTCGAAAAAGTCGAAAATTTAGTGTAATTTTGACCTTTTTTCGAAAGTGCCCCCCACTCGAGATTCAAATTGCCCCCCACTCACGTATTAAAACCCAAATTCAACACTTTAAAATCTTATCTCTAACTAAAAATATTTTATTTATCATTTCGATCTTAGTTTTTTCTTCCACATTTTGTTGCCATTTCCAAAAAAAAAAAAAATTGTCCCCCACAAGCGATATTCCTGGGTCCGTCACTGATTAAGGGTAATCAAGTATTCGATCAACATGCAAGGTCTTATTTATCCAGGATTTCGTCCTTCTGCCTTCAACATATTGCACATACATTGTCAACACATAAATAAGTAATAACAAGTGTCTTTGCGTAAAGTTATTCAAAGTTGGTAGTTATTTCTGATAATGTTAAGACCAACGACACGGTGGAAGCTTCCTTGTTTCTATGTTTCTTTTCTGTGAGTTAAAGGAACTTGTAACCATGGTGAAATAGCCCCAGATAGGATAACATATCCAAATTATGAGATATTTTATGTTCATTTCTAAAACATGATGACAAAAAAATGCACTTATTGACGAAATTGTGCAGTTGTGCTTCTACTTAGTCCTCAAACAGATTAGGTTTAATATTCTTTGTGAAAGTCAATATTTGGTTGTGGGCTGTAATTTTCAAAACCTTTCATTATACTATCCTTTTGTCATTCTTTCATCAATCTTGCAAGTTACACTACTTTGTTGCAATTTTTTTAAGGGTGGCTGTATTAAAGTCTAACAATGCTAGAAAAAAGAAACAAGGATATTACAAAGACCGACTAATTAGCGCATTACATTGGTCGGTATACCGATTTAACCAATTTAACACAGATTTTCTATTCCTAGCTAGTATCTAGAGATCCATCTGAATAAAGAATGCTTGATGTTGTTGAGACGGATCTCCATTTGAGACCGCTTGTTGGTGAAGACCACCTTATTAATATTGCTCCAAAGAAACCATAACAGTATGGACCACCACATAAAAAAAAATATTGACAACTTGGAGCCAATCCATACTTGAGCTGCAAGTACTTACATTTTCCATAAGCTATTCTAAACATTTTAAAGAAATTTATACATTGAAATATTAGAAAAATAAAAACATCCAAAGGATAAGTCACCTTGAATGCTCCATGAAATCATCCTAGTAAAGTGGTGTAAATTCTTATAGATTTTTAGGTTATACTTGGTTGAGAATGAAAGTTGGCCGGCAAAGTTACAAAATAATCACCTTGGATGATCAGGAAATCAATTAAACTTTCATTTCTGACTTGGGTATGACATGTAATAACAGCATTATTTCACAAATCGGATAAAGAATTGCACACTTCTCTCCCATTGGTTTCACATCTATATAAATTATACAGCATCTTGTCATATTGGGAGGGATTTTGTCGCAGGGCAGATTTACATTAAGCGAATTGGCGAGAGCTAGCTAGCCCGTAAACTGTTACGACCGAGGATAAGGGGGGAGGACGAACCAAGAGGGTCTCGGTTGCCCCGGCTTGGCATAAGGATTTCGTGATGCGTTAGGATAACCATCATACTATCAAGTGTTTAGGATATGTGTAAGGATATGTGTTTGAGTCGTTTTGTTTAGGAATGTTTATCATGTCTTTGTGTTTATCACGTCAGTCTAAGTGTTTATCTTGTGTTATTATTCGGCTATATATACCGAATGGTTTTATTAATGAAAGTTAAGTTTTTGTCAAATAAATAAATATCTGTGTTTTCTCTCTTTTATTCTTAAGGAGCTCGCATCACGCTTGAAGGGGTGCCCTATCCCGATATTATCCGCAAGGATCGTATCAATTGGTGCTTTCATTGAGACTATTCATCCGTCATTGTTCATCGGGAAAAAAATTTTGCTTATGGACGAACAAGCTATACGCTTGCCCTTGAAAGAACAAACTGATGCGTTGCACCCGCAGATCGCTGCTTTGGCAGCCGACCTGCAAGCTGCTAAACTTATCCAGCCGCATCATGGAGGTGGCGATCAAGGCTCATTGTTGCCGCGTTCCATGCGGTTCGAAGTTCCCACGTTTAACGGGACCGAACCTGAGAGTTGGATTTTTGCCATTCACGAATACTTTGATCTCCTACAAACGACTGAAGACCAACAACTCAAGGTCGCAGGGTTTAATTTAGTGGGAGCCGTCGCCGAGTGGTTTAGGTGGATGTCACGGATTAAGCTTATCACGAGTTGGAAAGGTTTTCTTGAGAGTGTTCGTAACTATTTTGGTCTGTGTAAGTATGAAGATCCACAAGGATCGCTTTCTAAGTTGTTGCAAACGGGGACGGTGGCGCAATATCAAAGCGAGTTTGAGAAGTTGATGAATAGGGTCACCGATATATCAGAAAATATGTTGATCTCGTTTTATATATCAGGTCTTAAGCCAACATTGCAGCGTGAATTGTTAGTGTCTAAACCAACGTCGTTAGGAGAGGCATTCTCCTTAACTCGTGTCATTGAGGCCCGGTTGGAAGATTAGTCGCCCACTTCAACCATTGCTAAAAACCACGACATCATCACAATCGTCCTGACGAATAACCTAACACCTTCACAGGTTATTGCTACTTCTTCAAATTCAGGGAAACCACCTCTTCTACCAACACCAACTGAATCTACCACCCCTACCAACACTACACCACTGGCCATCAAGTGGATTTCACCAAAGGAACGCCAAGAATGTCTTAACAAAGGGTTGTGTTTCAATTGTGATAGCAAATGGATGAGTGGTCATAAATGTCCCGGTAAGTTTCTGTTGCATATGGCGGAAGAGGACGACAACCAAGGCCGTGAGATACCTGTGGATCCAACTTATTACCTTGAGGACAAGGTAAATTTCGAAGGAGAGGGGAATGTTATGACCGAGGATAAGGGGGGGAGGACGAATCAAGAGGGTCTCGGTTGCCCCGGCTTGGCATAAGGATTTCGTGATGCGTTAGGATAACCATCATACTATCAAGTGTTTAGGATATGTGTTAGGATATGTGTTTGAGTCGTTTTAGGATAAGTATTTGTTTAGGAATGTTTATCATGTCTTTGTGTTTATCACGTCAGTCCAAGTGATTATCTTGTGTTATTATTCGGCTATATATACCGAATGGTTTTATTAATGAAAGTTAAGTTTTGGTCAAATAAATAAATATATGTGTTTTCTCTCTTTTATTCTTAAGGAGCTCGCATCACGCTTGAAGGGGTGTCCTATCCCGATACTATCCGCAAGGATCGTATCAGTTTAGTTAACAAAACAACAAGCTTGTTACTACTAGTATTTTATTGCTACTGATTATCT
>BQNB010040415.1:0-17839 GCA_026074375.1 Tanacetum coccineum
ATTTGTTGGTGTTCTTTTACCAACTTTGTGTATTTTATTTCTTTTTAAGGACAATTTTTTATTTTTTATTTTTTTGTGTTTTATATTTATATTTTAATAGGATAACTATGCTAAAAAGAAAAAGAAAATAATTTTTTATTTTTAATATTTTTTAATATTTTTTTGTGTTTTTTGATTTTTAACAAAAATAAAATTTTCGTAAACGAAAAGATCTTCAAACCAAACCCAACAAACGTAAACGAAGGAATCTTTAACACAAGTCCCCGGCAACGGCGCCAAAAACTTGATAGTAGTTTTATATACTATAAAATATACTATTAATATTCCAAAGGAGTAATTAATAACTTTCCTAAAGTCTCCCTTAAGAAAAGCTCACTCTAAAAGATATATATAATATATAATACGTATGTTTTCCGGAAGTATGATCTCCCGGGTCGTTTTCCCAAAGATTTGAGAAATTGAAACCTCGTTTGATATTGGATATTGATTTGAATGGGTTCGAAGATTGATTGGATTTTCTATAACTACTAATTAAAAGCACAATTAAAAACAAGCTATTAAAAACAATTAAAGCACAAAAGCGATTAACGGGAATAAAGAAAACACGACAAATTATCAAGTACACTAAAATTAAGTCCTAAAAATGCAATCTAAATTGTTAATCCTTAAAGAGGACAAAATAAAATTTTAAGAAAAAGAAAATTATTTTTTTGATTATTTTTGAATTTATTATTAATTAAAAACTAATTTAATCTAATTAAATCCTAGAAAATAGCAAATTAATTCCTAAAAATTGAGAAAAATGATTTTTAAACTTAGAAAAATATAAAATGATGTAAAAACTAAGAAAACTATTTTTAACTATTTTTAAAATTAAAATCCTATTTTTAAAATGAAAATTAAAAGCTTAAAAATGAAAATTAAAATCTAAAAAGGGTAGAAATGATTTTTCTTAATGTAAACCTAAAAGTATTTAATCTAATGCTAAAAACTGCTTTTTTTTGTATTTTTTTTAAAAAAAAATTTCTTATTTGTTATCTATTTTCGAAAATTTAAACTTAAGAAAAATTGTAGAAAATAAAATATTAAATGAAAAATTATGAAAAATTTAGTAAAAATCCTAGATTATAACAGGAACTAAGGAAAATTGAGAGCAGCTAAAAATCTAAACTAATAAGCCCAGGAATAAGCAGAATAAGCCACGAAGTAACTTATGGGCTTAAGGCCCAAACAAGGGTTAAAGGGATTGTGTGTTCAATAGCTCACGGATGAGCTATTGAAGCACAATGGTAAAACGTATGGTTTATAAGAGAGAGGTCTTGGGTTCGAGGTCTGGCAACCCCTTTTTGCTATTTTTTTTATTTCTCAAAACTAAAAGCACAGATTTATTAAGCACACAAATTTAAACATTTTTTATAAAACAAGCATAAGCTGAAAATGAAAATTAAACTCAAAAAGAGCTTATAAAGAAGCTGTTCACAGTAAGATGGCTTTTGAGCCAACTTTTGCTTATTTTGACTTAAAAGCTTGCAAAAGCTTTAATACAAGCTCAATTCTGAATCCAAAGGCTGTTTTAGATTCCTTGTGAAGTCTACAAGCTAGAAATGAAAAGCTACTCAAGCTATTAACACTTAAACCTAGCTGTCTTTAAAGATCAAAGTGCTATACTCAAAACTAAGCATAAAAAACTCAAAATTAGCTTAAGCTCAAATGCACAATAAGCCAATGACAGAAGCAGAGTTTTTACACACTTAACATTCAACTTATAAGCTACTATTAACAACCATAAAACCAAAACTTATAAGCTAAAATTCTAGATAACAAAAGCTACTAACTATACTACTGTTTATATAGTTTTTTAGATTTTGATGACTTTTGAAAGCAAATTTACCTAAGAATTTGAGCTAGAAATTAAAAAATAAAGCTTAATCTATCTAAAGCTATATCTAAACTAAGAGCAAACTGAATTTTAAAACCTAAGCCTAAGTTTTCTAGCTAAAATGAAACCTAATAATGACAGCAGTAGTAAGTTACCACTGCTGATGCAAATGGCAAAGCCAAGCACAAATGCAGGCACCTAATGAGGTTAAACCTGCACTTAACACTCTTATTGAGTGTGCAAAAACACAAAACAAGTAATAACCAAGCCTTGTATGGCTTGGTTCAAATTTGCACAAGCAAAGACAAAGGAAAAAATCCCCTGGTGCTGAGACAAGCTTAATAAGCCACAAAATGATTTAAAATGTAAACTAAACCTCAAAACTTGTTTAAAACTTGATAATCTAAACCTATTTATTGATGAAATCTCAGCTGACCAAAGTGAACTTCCAAAATTTCTTTGACTTTTAATAGTCAATTAAGACTATGCCAAACACTCCTTATAGTATTTGACAGAATTGATCAAAGCTTATGAAATGAAATCTAATGATCTAGTTCTCTTTACCAGATAACCAACAGCTTTTAACGGCTTAACAAACAATTTTCATTACTACTAAGCTATATTTAATAATATAAGCTAAACTACTTATTTTTGGCTTTTTATGACAAGAATGGAAACTACTATGATCAATACTATACTAACTAAAAACAGATAATTAAAGATGCAAAATAAGATTAAACTAAACTCAAATAAGCAACTAAGAATTCAATAAGCACAAGATAAGCTAAATAAAGAAGATGAGCAAGTTTAAGCTCTAGGAATCTAAAAAAACATAAGAAGTAAAAGAGAGACTTACTTGAGCCTTAGCTTAACAAAGGCATAAATGGCTCATAGAGCTTATCTACTAGCTTTGGCTTATTTACAATAAGCCAGTAATAGTCCATGGGAGTCCTTCCATATTTGACTCCCCTTCCATAAGCTTATAATCCAAATAAGACAAGGTAGGTAGTTGATTCTGATTTTAGATGTTTAGGTATGATTAGGACTGGCTTAAGCTCAAATCATGAGCTTATAGACTCATGAGAGCTGTAACTGAGCTTATGAGGGCTTGTGACATAGTAGCTTATAGGTTAAAAAGGGAAAATGAGAGCTTATGAGTAAATTTAAAAGTGCTTATGACAAAATAGAACTGAATTTCATTAATTGAACTTGATTACATTACTTAAAAAGGGAAATTACATAAGCTAAAATAAAAGTTTAAGCTAAAAACTAAAAGCTACTAAAAAAACTAGGTCGTGTGTGTGTGTGATAGTGAGGTCTATTTATAGCTGCTGATGAAGCTTCTAGACCTTGCTTGCTAACCACGCTCCTTTCAATCAAAGCCGTACAATCTTCAATCATTGGATAATCATGCAAAGCCGTTGGATCACTAAATTTCTCACACGGATTGCCAGCGTGGCAATCCGTGATTGAGACACTTGTGTTTCTTTTGAGTGTATATCCAGTGTAAAAACCCATCATCTCTTGTGCTTTTCTTAATTTCACGTGTGCTTCCTTGATGAGATTGGTTAATGAAAAGCTTGAGTGACTAATTTAACCCTGTCATCTTGTACTACTACACTTGACATTGTCTCCGTACCCTTCAATTTGATTGCCCTTAATCGTTTGACCATGGGTACTTTGGAGAAGACGGGCGAATAGTTTCACACCTTGGCGCCCTTTTTATAACTGAAACGGGGTAAAAACGTTTTTAAACTTTGGGTAATTACAATTTCAGTCCCTCTCTTTGATTATTTAAAGTTGTAGTGTAAAACAACTTTTAGAAATGGCAACTTAAGTCCCTGTGGTTTTATAAAAGGCAAATGGGCTTTAGGGTTTTGGGCTTTTGGATCCGGGTATGGAATAAAGGGAAATTAAGGCCCATTTAGAGTCCAAGGACCATTTGTGTAATCTTTTGAAACTTGGGAGACTTAAATGGTAATTTTGGGTTTTTGTCTTTTTATGGTTGACTTTTGTTGACTGAGAATTGACCAAGGGTTGACTTTTCTTGGCTTTGGCTTTGAATCCTTGGCTTCTTTTGTGCTCTTCCGTTCCTCGTGTCCGTGTTTGCCCGTTTTTGACGGATTTCTTGTGATTTTTGATATATCCATACCTGCATACACAAAACACAAAAACAAGCATATCTTTGCCATTTTTAATCTGTTTTGGGTCATTTAGGATCATTTTAGGTATAAACGGATATGTGTATTTTACACTTATCAGTCTCCATGAGTCCTTGAAACCAATTCATGTTCAGCGCATAATTGATTTACAAGAGCTAGCAGCCAAGGATATATGGAGGGAAAAGCATGTCTCAAGGAACAAGCCACTGAGTGTTCAGGATTTGGCTGATATGAAATTGTTGCCTTCCCACGCCTTAAAATCTTCATCAACGTAACTCAACAAGACAAAACTAGTAGTTCATCCTCATTCATCCTCACTCAATTTTCCCAAAGGATTAACTTTATGGCAGCTCACATCAACAACCTTGCCAATAAGATGGAATGAGCATTACGAATAGCTAAATCCCACTCTTAATGAAGTGTTTCTGGTATGTGCTTAATTACACATACCATTTTCCATTAAAACCGGACTTAAATAACCAAAAACATACCAAAAATACATTGTATTTGTATGTTTTGCATTTGTATTGTGCAGGAAACGGATATATAAGAAAAGGACAAAATTGAAGCCAAAACGACAAAACCGAGCACGAGAACGGAAATAGCGTGAAAGAAAAGTCAAATCAAAGCCAAAATTCAAAAAGTCAAAGTCAGCCAAAAGTCAAAGTCAACCCCGTCAAAGTCAAAGTTAAAGGCGGAACCGATATGGAAGAATTGTTACATAGGCTAACGCGTACCATGCTAATGGCCGAAGTCAGCCCATTTATACTTTCAGAAGACCTTATACAAGAAAAAGACCCAACCCTTTTTTATTATACCCGGCCAAGCCTCAGGACCAAACTCCCTTATAACAAACCTGTTAACCGTTACCCCTTAAACTTAACTCTGTTAGTCCTTAAAAGGACTTAACGGTGGCAACATTTATAAAACCTCAAGGACCAAAGATGCACACCACAAGGATTGTGGTTGTAATTAAACATACCAAGATGAGGGATTAAAATTGCCAAACCACCAAAACCTTTACCCTGCAACTCAAAACTACTGTACAACTTATCTTACCCGCAAAAATGTCTAGACACTATTCCCTTTTCTTTCCACTTGTCGGACAACACTATAACACTCATCCACCACATAAACAGCCAAAGTCTACCTTGGCAATCCTTAGCATTTCCATTTGTCCAAGGACTAAGACAAAAGATCAAGGGTAGAGATCATTGGGATTGGGCTCCAAGCAAAATTGATGGCCAAGATGAAGACTTGACTTATCTCACACAACAAACACACTCTTATTTTGTCTCACAAAAGAAACACAGGAAGGAAGCACAAGTGAAGACCCCCTAGAACCTTCTTAGCTTGTGTATAAATATAGGTCATTTGTAAGCCTTTGGGCACTTAGTTTTAACATAGTTAGTAGTTTTCCAGCTTAAGTAGTGTAATTTTTAAATATTATAACTTTCTTTTGAGAATTAATGAAATTTCAGTTTTAGCTTAAAATCTGTTGTTCTTAAACTTGTGTTAAAAAGTTGTTAAAAGTCTTTCATAAGCTCTTATTAAGCTCTTTATTAAGCCTTTATCTAACCTGTTTTCAGTAAGTAACTCAAACTATTAAGTAATTAAGAAAAACCAAAAAAAAATCCACCCTCAAATACCACAGCTTATTTATGGATGATAAGCCAAACTTGGATGGGCTTATGGACAAGACTAGCTTGTCTTTTGACAAGCTAGAGCTTGTAGATTAGCTTATTTATAAGCTTGTTTACCCTATTTAAGCAAGGGCTTTTGTAAGTTCTATTTTCTTCATTTTCTTGCATTTTACTGTAGCATTGCTTATTTCTGCTTATATTTGCTTATTTATGATTGCTTATGATGTTTAGTGCTAATTATGCTTGTTTTGTAGTTTAGAGATCATTTGTTTGAGTTTTCTTATAATCTGTCACTATAGCTTATAAAATAACATAATCTGTTTTAGCTTATTTGAGTGCTTATTAGTTGTTTAAATATGCTTAATATTGCTTATTATTCTTGTTAGACATCTGGTCTTTAAGGTTTTGTTTCTAAATTTTAAGTTTTCAAGTTAGAAAAGGCATTTTAACTTTTAAAGGGGTGTTTGGTTTAACTGTTTTCATGGGTGAAAATGGGTCAAAACTGCATTTTGACACTTGAGTCAATTTAGTTTAGCTTAGATTAGTCTTAAAATCCAGTTTGTTTAAGTTTTTAAGCTATTAATCTCAAAATCATACCTTGTTAAAACTGTTATCTGAATCTGTAAAGTCAAACTTCATTTAGCCAGCTTATTTAATTAGGCATTTGAATCTTGTGAGTTTGTGATGTTTTTGTGTTTGTTTGAGTCCTAAAATCAGTTAGAAATCCAAGTCATAGGCCTGCAATTTGTGTTTAAGTTTGTGTCAAGTTTCTGTCAAAGATTTGGTTAAGTGTGTTTTTAAGTGAAAAACAGCTTTTTCATTTGCTTTTTATGGCTTATTTGTGTTTCAAAATGTTTTCTATTTGCTGATAAGTGTAGCTTATTGTTCAACCTTTTAAGAGGTATAGGCCTCATACCCATAAGGATCCACTTGAGTGCTTAAAAATAAGCCCAATAGGCTGTTTTGCTAAGCCATTTTGGCCAAAAGTTAAAATTGCTTATCTGAGCTTATTGGCTCATTGTATTTGCTTAACTTAGATTCATTCATGCTTATTAGGTTAGTTTTAAGTGTTTTTGGCTTATTTAGTTTGAATTAGAACTTATTTGAGCTTATTAGGATTTTTAGCTTACAATTCTAAGTATAAAAGTCCTTTTTAGCACTTATGTCATTTAGCTTAGTTTAGCTTATTTATTAGCGTATTTTTGTCCTTAGTGATTTTTAGGTATAGTTAGTTTTGTTTTGTTTATTTTGAGTTGTCACTTTGCTTTTTTGTAATAAAAAAAGCCCAACAGTTTTAGCATTTTTAGCACTTAGTGTAAAAATAGCATTTCTGTCTTTTTATCTTGGTTTTTGTGTTTATTTTGTAGTTCTATGTGTGTTTTGTTCATTTTAGTCTGTCCATTACAGGCTTATTTATATGCTGGTTAATATATTTTGCAAAAGAAAAACGCATTGGGAGTTTGGAAGTCCAAGGTGAGCACAAGGCTCGAACCCTAGACCACTACAAACTCAACCAAACATTTTTACACACACACCTCTACCACACAAGCGCCCTTGGGTCTTTTACGTTTTGTTTTGCACACTTTAATCTTTTATAAACGTTTTTAGCCCTTTTGGTTAAGAAGCTGTTTTAGCTTATTTAACAGCTTATTTGATAAGCTGTTTTCTCCACCTTATTTTTATTAAATTCTTCATTGTTCAATGCACTTTTCAGGATTTTTTCATAATTTTTATAATTAGTTTAGTATTTTTAATCATTTAATTTCATTAAAATCGTTTTTAATTCATAATAAATTATAAAAAAGTCAAAAAAAAAACTAATTCTTTTTTAGAAAATTTTTATTTTTTATCAGATAGAACCTAGGAAAATTAGATTTTCTTGTCGGGTTAGAATTGCAAATTTGATTTTTAAAGAGCGGGATTGAATCACGTTCAGGTTTTCGTTGATTTTTAAGTGTAATCTCACTATGTTTTTGGTCTAGTTTTCTTAGTTCTTATATTTTAGTTAATTAGGACTTATAAAAGTCAAAAAGATCATTTTGGGACTTAATTTTGATAATTAAGGTTTTTTTTTTTAAGGTCGCGTTTTTAGGATCCCCGTTTGCGTTTTTAAGTTTAAAAAATACGTTTTCCCTTAATTGTTTTTTAGTGGTGTTGCATTATTTTTCCCTAGTTTTAGAAAACCAATCAAAATATGTTTATTCAAGCACTCTGTTTATCAAAAAGACTCTCGACTTTCAATTGCATACCTCCGTTGGGGGATAAATGACGGGAATCTATTCCGGATTTTCTACATTGAGGTTTTTGACTCTTATTATATATTTATATATTTATTATATTTTTAATATAGACATAATGGTTGAGTTTTCTCAGTGGTCAAATTTTGCGCGTTGCGGGGAGGATTGTATACGATTGTCGTTGCGTTTGACAATTTATGCTTGAAGATCCTTCCGTGTGAAGTTATTTTGTTTATTTTCATATAGAAAAAAATACAAAAGATTCTTTCTTTTTTAATTAGTAAATATATATAAGATAAAAACAAAAAAACAAAAAAAAATTAAAAATTGTCCATAAAAAGAAATAAAATTCACCATCAATATAATACTTTCAACTGAAGTATTATCATTAATAAATTCTCGAACCAAAGATTTAAAACTTACCTTTTGTGTCACTGCGAGGTCCGGTTCACCTTTGAAGATATAACAACTCTAAGAGGGGTATAAGACGGGTGTTCCCAACCGAATACGCCCCTAAAGGAGAAAGGTTTTTAATAAGCTTCAGCTTTCCTACTCCTCCGCTCCTTTATGCGTTTTTCTCTTTAAAGAGTTACCGAGAAGCTTGTTGATTATTAGGTTTAAGTGTCTTATCTCATTGTCCATTATTAAAATAAATTATGAATACATTGTTGAAAAACCAAAAAAATATTAGTATAAATTTTCTTTTACATTTTAGTGCATGCGCACTCGTTCTCAATCCGTAATTTAACCATCAACATCAACAAGTTACCCGACTTCTTTGTAGAACCATTTAATTTGTGGACCATATTTAAAATAAGCTTCCTCTGTAGTTACGAGACCGATAATCGTACTATGGCGCAATTGCTCGAAGCACCTACCGAGGGTTACGAGGATGCCATCGTTGTTCCGAGATCACACGGACAACTTGAGCTGAAGCATGGTTTCTTCCTCTTGTTCTAAATAAACATTTTTTGACAGGACAAAGAAGACCCTCAGCTTCAATTTTGTTATTTCAAAAGATCACTTCTCGATGAAGTTCTCGAACGTCTCGAGTACGTCGGTTAAGCTTATGCTTTTCCCATTTTCCCTCGAGGGTGCCGCTCGGATTTAGCTCGAAAAAGAACCCCCTCAATCGATTCTTACATGGGATGATCTTGTTTCGAAATTCATAAACAAATTTTTCCTCCTTCTAAATCAACAACCTTCGGAAAGGAAATCAGCGATTTCAACAACGATTTGATGAAACTTTTTACGAGGAATGGGACCGATTTAACGATCTTCTTCGGGCTGCCCACACATCATGGATTTCGGAATTTACATCAATCGATATTTCTATATGCTTTAAACTCTAATGAGCTAGATTAATTGAATTCACCGGCGAGTGGTAATTTTTTTGATTAAAATGCCTCTTGATTGCCTAAAGAATCATCAAGAGCAAATCCAAAGTTCGTAATTCACGTAAAAACCGGTTGTTTCCAAAGTGAGTAGAAGCAATTCTACCACTGTATTTTCTGGATGTTGCCGAACTTAAAGATATGGTGAAAGCTTTGCTTCTCGATAAGAAAAAACCAATCTCAAGGGCCTTTTTGCTACTGAAGCGGGTCGAGGAAAGTTGTGTAACTTGCGGTGGTGCTCATTCTTACCGATATTGTCCGCCACTTGATGGGCCAACATTTACGTGATAATATTCATGAATTGTCTTCTCATGCGCCCACGGCTAATTCATCAAGGAAATACCGGTTACGACCCTTCGATTGCATATCAAATTTCGCCTCCGCCTTTTTCCTCTCGTTCAACAAAACCAAGGAAAATAACCAAAACGTTACAACCAAACCGACGGGAATAATTACAACAAGGACAAATTTATCGACCTTCGAATAATCAACCCAGTTCACAAGCTCCACCTTACAAACCTCTCTGACTTATCTAACACAGGTTGTGTCAAATGATTTTTTCTAAAACTATGTCCAAAGCTATGATGCAGTTATGAGAAATATTGCAACATCAAAAAAAAAAAATTTTTTTTCAAAACTTGCAAATCAAATGACAATTTATAAATAACATGCTTACAATGTTCGGAATTCCAATAGTTCTACTTCAGGTTCAGGGACATTCCCTAGTAATAACCTTACTAACACGAAGGAAGATTTGAAGGGTTTACCACACGAATCGGTGTTGCTTATCAAGGACTACGTTCCTATACTTCTTCTTACTTTAATAAAGTAGTGGAACATGAAACCAATGTGACAAAGGACACAGTGCCTCCTACTAATAACGGAAGTACCGAAGACGCCAAACCTCTGGTTGTCCAAGTTCAACCTCAAGTACCAAATTCTAAGCCCGTTGTTGCTCCTGTTAGTGCTCCGAGATGCCTACCCAAAACCATTAAATTCCATATCGTTCTAGACTAATGACTAAAAAGATCTACGAAAAGCTACATCAAATTGAGAAATCTTACCAAATCTGTCAAGATTTGCATTTCAACATTAGCTTCGCGGATGCTTTAATTCTCATGCCTAAATTTGCTTCAACACTTAAGAGTTTGATTAGTAACAAAGAAAAATTATTTGAATTGGCAAGAACTCCGTTGAATGAGCATTGCTCGGCGGTCTCCTCAAAAAAGTTACCAAAACTTAGAGGACCGGAAAATTTCTCATCCCGTGTGATTTTCCTGGAATGGATGAGTGCTTAGCCTTGGCCGATCTTGACGCTAACATAAATCTCATGCCATTATCAGTGTGGAAAAAACATTCTCTTCCGGAGCTC
Organism: Tanacetum coccineum; assembly: GCA_026074375.1. Lineage (NCBI taxonomy): Eukaryota > Viridiplantae > Streptophyta > Magnoliopsida > Asterales > Asteraceae > Tanacetum > Tanacetum coccineum. The sequence goes on from BQNB010040415.1 coordinate 10,688, forward strand.
ACTCCTACTTGGTTAACTTCTTGAAATACAGCGGACCGTTTCGATTCCCAACGGATTAGGTCTCGCCGAGAATGTTAGTAAATGTAGGAAAGTTCCAATTCCGGGCCCCGACTTTGTAGTCCGGTGACTTTGATGCGTTCCCCGGTTCCTTAATTCTCAGGAGATACTTTCTTAAAAGACCAGACGTGCTTTGATTGATGTTTACGGAGGAGAATTAAACTCTCGTGCTTGGAAAGATGCCGTAACTTCAATCTTGATCAAACTTTGATGTTACACCTCTAATTTTGATGATATGACTGGCGAATCAAATCGGAGTTCATTGAACTGTCTTGTGAGGAGTTTTATTCTCAAGAAGTGCTCAGATTCTACCGATGTGACACCGAGTGCAATCCACTCATTATTATGGTCTCCGATCTTTTTCTCTACCCCAACCCCCCCCCCCATCTTCTCCAACCTCACTCCCTTCGGGGATAGTGATTTTCTTCTAGAGGAAGTCGACGCTTTCCTCGCTCTGAAGATGATCTAACTTCACCGGAAGTTGATCACTCTTATTACGACTCAGAGGGGGACATTCTTCTTCTTGAAGCATTTCTCAATGATGATCCATCATTTACCCCTCTATCAAGGTAATTTTTGCCTAAATTCGAAAAAGAACTTAAAATTTTGTGAAGCTAAAAAATAATTAAAATCTTCTATTTGTTGACCTCCGAGGTCGAGTAAGGGATTTCCATTACTCATTTCGAGTAAACATTTTGGAAGGTGACGACAAGTTTGCCGTCATAATTGCTCAAGACTTGAGTGTGAGAAAAAGCGTCTCATAAAGGTTTTGAAGTTCCAAAGCGAGCCATCGCTTGGAAACTCTCTCGACATTAAGGGTATTAACCCAGAATTTTGTACTCACAAGATTCTTATGGAAGAAGGATATCAAACCGGCGGTCAACACAAAAAAAAAAAAAAAAAAAAAAAGCCGGTTGTGAATCAAAACTCACATGTCATCAAAAAGGAGGTTGAAAAACTTCTGACGCCGGATTAATTTACCCGATCTCGGATAGTCCTTGGGTAAGCCTCGTACATTGCGTACCGAAAAAGGTGGCTTTACCGTTGTTGAAAATGATGAAAAGAGGGTTAATTCCTACTCGATTGGTTACGGGATGGCGTGTATGCATTGACTACCGAAAGTTAAATGATGCACCGTATTGAACCACTTTCCATTGCCGTTTATGGATCAATGTTGAAGAGAAATTAGGGGAAAACGGGTGGTACTATTGTTTTCTCGATGGTTTCTCGGGTTACTTTCAAATTCCCATCGAACCTCATGATCAAGAAAAGACCACATTCACGTGTCCTTATGGAACGTTCGCCTACCGTCGCATGCCTTTCGGCTTATGCAATGCACCGGGCATGTTCCAAGGTGTATGATGGCTATCTTTCATGATATGATCGAAAAAACAATGGAAGTATTTATGGACGACTTCTTGGTCTTTGGGAATTCATTCGGAAATTGCCTCTCTCGTGTGAACAAGATGCTAAATTGGTGTGAAGACACCAATCTTTGTCTAAATTAGGAAAAGAGTCATTTTATGGTTAAGGGACAGGTATTGTCCTGGCCATAAATGATTCCAAAAAATAGGATGAGGTCGATAAAGCCAAAAGTCGATGTGATTGATAAGATATCTCATCCCATACGTCAAGGGAGTGTCTCGGAGTTTTCTTAGGTCATGTCCGGTTACTATCGACGGTTTCATTAAGGATTTTTCCAACATTTCACGCCGTATATGTCTCATCTTCTCCGTAGAAAAATATCCGTTCATTTTCCGATGAATGTCTAAGCTTTTGAAAGGTTTAGAAAAAAATTACCAAAGCTTCAATCTTTGATTGCCCTGTTGATTGGACTTACCTTTGGCTTATGTGCGATCAAGCGACTTTGCATAGGGGCGGTCTTGGATGGAACGTCTCATGAAAAGCGCACTTTCGGCCTTTACACTATGCTAGTAAAACAATGACCGAGGCGGAAAGCCATTAACCACAACAGAGAAAGAAAGTTAGCGTGGTCGTATGCCTTCGTAAAATTCTCGGTCTCTACCTATCTTGAACAAAAGCATTGTATATAAGGGGGGGTTCACTCGCCCTCCAATTATCTATTTGCTAAAATAAGATTCCAAGGGAGATTGTTGGTGGGTTTGCCTCCTTCAAGGAGTAGCAAATTCAAAAGTAATTGTCACAAATGGAGCTAAGAATCTGAGGTGATCATTCTTTCCGATTAGGAAAAATCCTTATTGACAAATTTGTGCTCGAACCAAAGGAGGAAAAAATGAAACGTTTCCTCTCGAAGACAATTAATATTGGTGCTTTTCGTGGTGACTCAAGGTTACCCTGTGGTTTGCTGATTTTGAAAATTATCGTAGGGGAATTTCATGGTTAATGGGATGTTTCGTCCCAACAAAATAAACAGAGGTTTTTAAAGGAGGTTAAACATACTTTTGGGACGACCCTATTTGGTTTAAAATTATGTGCGGATCAATGTGATCCGGCGGTGTGTTTCGGGCAAGAAGTATTGATCTCCTCATAGCTTGCTATAGTTGACCTATCGGGGGACATTAGGTGCAACTAACGCATAAAGAACGTTTTTGATCAGATTTTATTGGCCAACTATTACCGAGATGCCAATGACTTGGTCACCATGTGACATTGTCAACGTAAGGAAAAAATTTTGCAACGTGAATGAAATGCCTCAAAAATTCATCCAAGTTTCGAAAAGCTTAGACATGTGGGGCATCGATTTCATGGGGCCGTTCCCGTCTTCACGAGGGAACAAATATATACTCGTGGCCGTCGATTACTTGTCGAAATGGGTTGAAGCGAAAGCGCTCCCCACCAACGACGCCCGAGTTGTTTGCAAATTTATTAAATCTCTCTTCGCCCGATTCGGTACCCCTTGTGCTATCATAAGTGATCACGGCACCCATTTTTGCAATGACCAGTTTGCAAAGGTCATGCTTAAGTACGGTGTCACTCACCGTCTTGCTACCGCGTATCACCCACAAACAAGTGGGCAAGTTGAGGTATCCAATCGTGGCTTGAAACGAATTCTTGAAAGGACCATAGGTGAAAACTGTGCCTCTTGGTCGGATAAATTGGATGACGCACTTTGGGCCTTCCGTACAGCTTACAAAACACCCATCGGGTGTACTCCTTACAAGCTCGTGTACGGAAAGGCATGTCATCTACCGATCGAGCTCGAGCACAAAGCCTATTAGGCCTTGAAGCATGCAAACTTTGACCTTTCGACCGCGGGTGATCACCGTAAAGTTTAACTCAATGAACTAAATGAACTTCGTGATCAAGCCTATGAGAACTCTTTAATCTATAAAGAGAAAACAAAGAGGATCCATGACTCCAAGATCAAAAACCGCGTTTTCAACGTCGGTGATCAAGTCCTCCTCTTTAACTCTAGATTGAAGATTTTCTCGGGCAAGTTAAAATCCCGTTGGTCCGGACCGTTCACCATTGCCCATGTCTTTCCATATGGCACCGTCGAGTTATCTCAAAACTCCAGGCCAAACTTCAAGGTGAACGGTCATAGACTTAAGCACTACTTTGGAGGGGACGTACCACAAATGGTTGTCCCGGATCTCCAAACCTTCCCCAAGGACCAATGAATTCGGGGAATGGGTCAAGCTTAGTGACCCTAAACAAGCGCTTCGTGGGAGGCAACCCATGCTTATCCGTAGTAATATTATGTAGTAATGAATAAGTGTTTTTTTGTTGTGAGGAGGTGTGCCTCTTCCATTCTCGTTTGCTTGTGTTTTTGTGATGATTGTCCAGGATTGTCCCGGATTTTTGAAGCCTCTCGTGCTCGTGGTTTTGTCCTTCGTTCACAAGAGCTTCAAATCCTCAGCTTCATTTGGGAAATCCAATATCCTAATCTAATCGACTAACGTTTATCTTTAAGCATACTTAATAAACGGCTTAGAGTAGCGTAGAGACCCTTCTTAAAACATTCAAGACAATGTTTAGTTCTAGTATGGGGGGAGATCTATCGATTTGATTATGCCTGCAGTCGTTGTTTTCACGTAATCCCATTTTTACCACCAAAATTCCAAAAAAATGAAAAATTTTAAAAAATTTCAAAAATAAAATAAGTGTTTTGTCACAATTTTGACTTTCCTGCTGGGTAGAATAAGAATAAATTTTGACTCGATCGAGCGTGTTGAGCTCTAGCTTGTTCCTTAACTTTTAGACTAAGCATTCGCGGAAATTCGCGAAGAACGAAAAATGATAGAGTTAAGTATGAGTGGGATGCTAAACAAGGATTATTTGGAAATCCTAAGAGCTCATATATGTAATTTGTGGCTTTTTCTCCCATAAGCTTCTAACCGGACTAATAATACATGCTATTTTTGGAAATTAAACTTAAATCAACAATTTTTATGTAGTTGATAGCAAAAATTTTAGTCTTAGTTCAAATTTATACTTAAATTTTTCAAAAAGAAGTCTTCTATATATCGTGAAATAAAGTAAAATGAAAAAAAAATATGAAAAATATAATGAAAAAAAAGAATGATAAGTAATAATTATAAACTGTAGGCTGATAAAAGTTTGCTGCATCTTGCCGGCTCACAACCGATGTTACAGCCTTCTAAAGAAAGCCCATAGTAAGAATAATAATCCAAGACTGATAAAAGTTTGCTGCATCTTGCCGGCTCCAAACATGGTAGCGGCCTTCTAAAAGTCGAGGTTAACAATTGCATCAATTATATTTATGGTGAATTATAAATGAAAATCTCTTTTTGTTAAATTTTAAATATGCTTTTAACATTGACTATATTCCATTTTAAGTTTTTTTAAATTAAGCTATGTACTACAGGAAACCCTAGAGTATTTTGAAATCTAAGTCCGTGAGTCCCCGATACTAAGTCTCTGTGGGTGTCAAAAGCCTGGTCACTTAGCCGCAGTTGGGATGTGCTCAAAAGCCTGGTCACTTAGCCGCAAGGTTGGGATGTGCCAAGACGAAAGTCGCTACATGGGATGATCTCTCCTTCAAACTCATTACTCTCGGGTAGAACGTGAAGCATAGAATTTTACAAAACGTTGATCCATGGTTAAAATTTAAAATGGCACATTCACCTAATATATAATAATTATCGGGAGTGAAAAGTTCACAAGTTGTAAATATGAGTAGTGTTAGCATCTTAACTGATATTTAATGGTGATTTCATTTTAAGCTTGGTTTGGAATAAGTGAAAAGTCAGGAACGATGAATTTATCCTTTTTGGGGCATTTTCGGATCGAAATGCATCTTGTTCTATGATCCCTAACGGTTATTAAAATAACGAAAGTCAAATATGTTAGTTGCTAAAAAAAGACAATAGAAAAAAATACAAAAATATTAGTAGGAATAAGTGTATGTCTTTTAAAATGGTAAAAACGGGACTTTCCTAAACTCTTGATTCTTTAATTCCCCTCGATGAACACTTAGCTACTTTTCGAGGTTATTAGTCGAGGGGGATTAAGAGTCTTAGTTTTCTAAGTGCTTACTTATAGCATTGCGTGAGGACACGCAATAGTTTAGTATGGGAGATTTTGGTATGTGCTTAATTACACATACCATTTTCCATTAAAACCGACCAAAAACGCACATAAAATGCCCTATATATGCTTGTTTTTGTGTTTGTACTGTGCAGGTACCGGATATTCACTAAAGGACAAAAACAAAGCCACAAACGACAAAACCGAGCACGAGAACGGAAAGAGCGTGAAGAAAAAGTCAAGATCAAAGCCAAATCAAAAAGTCAAAGTTAACAAAAGTCAACCCCGACAAAGTCAAAGTCAAAGTCAAAGCCGTAAACGAAGAATTGCTTAATGGGCCCACCTGCACCCATCTAATGGGTCGGGTCAACCCATTAAGCTATTTTATACAAAGCAAAAAGCCCAACTATAAGTTGAGGGACTGATTCTGCCAAGTCATCAAACTTATACCACACAAGGACTATGGCTGCAAACTTGCTATACAACTTGAGGGGCTAGTTCTGCCAAACCCTCAATCTTTCATCACCACAAGGGACTGAATTTGCAAAGAAGATATATGAGTTGGGGGGTTGTTTCTGCCAAACCCCCAAACAATTACACACTACAAGGACTTAACTTGCAATCACACATCACAACTTGAGGGGCCATACTTGCCATTTCCCCAAACCCTTCACCCCTGTTACACCAAAACATATATAAAATAGAACAACACGTTTTCCCGCCCTTTTTTCCCTATTCACGCTTCACTTACCTCTGCTCCACCCTGCAACTAAACTACAAATGTAACACCCCTAAATTGGATCGCAACGGAAACAGCCCTTTTTAAATCCATTTGTATACTTATTTATATAACTTGTTTTATACACTTTTCAATTTAGTAAATTACCATAAGTCTTTATAGTCTTATCTATCATATGTGTTACATATAATAATGTCCATACCTTGTCCATGAGTCCATATTATCAAGTCCTTTATAACACCATTAAATCACAACTTACTTGGTAACTTTTAATTACAAGTTTATAAGTAAAACCTTAATTCAACAAGTTTGTCCATAGACTTTTTATACATAAACCAATAGTGTACAAGACTTATACTTCCATTATATCATGATATTATCAACTACATAAAATATAAAAAAGTGTACAAAATAATGATCACAAGTAAAAACTCTTTTTACATGTTTAAAAGTCCTAAATGGTGATTTTTGCTATAAAGAACATATACACACATAAAATGATAAATGTAAAGACATAAAGAGTTTTATGTAACCTTAGGATGATGTAAAATGATAATCAACACAATCTAAACCCTTGTTTAGATGAAAAACCAAAGCTTGCAAGCTTAGAAAACCCTAGATCCAATAGAAACCCTAATCTTGCTTTTCTTGCTTCAATACTTGTAAACCTTTAACCAACCCTTGCAAACAACTTAAGACATCTTAGATATGATGTAGGTATGTGTGTATGGACTTGTAAAATCAAGCTATGGATTATGTAAATGGGGGTTTGTTTGCCGTGGCTTATTAAGGAGAAAAAAGGAGAGTTGTGTGAAATTTTACTAAGTAAAATGAAGTGTAAGTGTTTCTCTTTCTAGTTGTAAGAGTTATATAAGTCATATGCT
>BQNB010040415.1:19657-47426 GCA_026074375.1 Tanacetum coccineum
AAATATTTAGTAAGAAAATTCAAAACCAATTGGGATGTACAATAGTGTCAATAAGAACCGACCACGGTAGGGAATTTGATAATGAGGTGCAATTTGGAGAGTTTTGTAATGCCAATGGAATTACACATAACTTCTCAGCTCCATGCACTCCTAAATCAAATGGCGTGGTTGAAAGGAAAAATAGGACACTTCAAGAAATGAGTAGGACTATGTTGAATGAGCAATTATTATCACAAAAGTTTTGGTGTAACGTCGTAGATACTTCAACATACATTCTCAACCGAATCTTAATTAGAGCCCTTCTAGGAAAAACACCTTATGAACTCCTGAGAGGTAGGAAACCTACTCTTGATTACTTTAGAGTGTTTGGAAGCAAATGCTTCATTTTAAACACTAAAGACTACCTTACCAAGTTTGACTCAAAGTCATACGAAGGTGTTTTTTTAGGTTACTCCCAAAATAGTAAAGCCTACATCATCCTTAATAAACATACTAGGAAAGTCAAAGAATTACTCAACGTGACATTCTATGAAACTCCTCCACCCTCTAAGACATCACCCTTGGTGGATGATAACTTAGATGAAGAAGAAGCAATTAAGGTCTAGGAACCATCCATTAGAAAATGTCATAGGAAACCTTAACCAAAGAACCCTTAGATCACAAGCCCAAAACCAAAGTAACTTCTTTTGTTTTATATCAACTATAGAACCTAAGAATGTGAATGAAGCCTTAACGGATGATAGTTGGATAGTCGTCATGCAAGAAGAATTAAATCAATTTATTGCTAATGACGTTTGGGAGTTAGTTCCACAACCTAGGAATATTACAATCATAGGAACTAAGTGGGTGTTTAGAAACAAGTTATACGAGAACGATATTGTTTCTCGAAATAAGGCTAGGTTAGTTGCTCAAGGCTACAATCAACAAGAGGGCATCGATTATGATGAAACTTATGCCCTAGTTGCTAGACTTGAGTCAATTAGGATACTATTAGCTTATGCTTGTGCTTTAGATTTTAAGTTATTCCAAATGGATGTAAAACATGCATTCCTGAACAGTTTTATCAATGAGGAGGTATACGTGGCACAACCTCTAGGATTCATTGACTTTGAAAAACCAGATCATGTCTATAAACTTAAGAAAGCTTTATATGGTCTTAAACAAACACGCAAAGCTTGGTATGATGGATTAAAAGATTTTCTTATTAAACATGAATACAAAATGGGAATGGGTATATAACCACTCTTTTTACTAAGAGAGAGTTCAAACATCATCATTGTGCTTCAAATATACGTCGATGAACATAATATTCGGTTCGACTTGTCAGACATGTGTGATTGAAAAAAATTTGCCAAAATCATGCATGACGAGTTCGAGATGAGCATGATGGGTGAACTTAACTTCTTCCTTGGATTACAAATTAAACAAATGGAAGATGGTATTTTCTTTATCATTCTAAATATTATAAAGAAATAATTAAAATTTTAGCTTTAAGAATCTAACTACTGAAAACCCCCATGTCCTCTGATACCAAACTCACGGAAAGCGAGAGTGGTGAGTCGGGTAGATATACCAAGTTCGTAGCATGATAGTTAGTTTATTATACCTAATGGCAAGTAGTCCCGATATCATGTTTAGTGTCTGCCTTTGTGCCCGCTTCCAAGAGGCTCCCAAAACCTCTCACCTTGAAGCGGTTAAACGTATCTTCCGATACATTAAAGGCACTACGCACTTAGGATTATAGTATCCTAAGGGGATCGGCATAGAAACAGTAGTATATGCCGACTCTGATCATGCGAGAGATTATGTGGATCGAAAGAGCACTAGCGGTATTTGTACGTTCGTAGGATGTTGTTTAACATCTTGGTTCTCGACGAAACAAATCACTCTTGCTATATCCACTACCAAAGCTGGATACGTAAGCGCCGGAAAGGCATGTCAACAAGCACTATGGATGAAACGATCTTATCGACTACCACGTTCGACTCGACGACGTCCCGATCATGTGCGACAATAAAGGCATGATTGACCTTAGCAAAAACCCGGTGCAACATTCTCGAACCAAAAACATCAAAATTCGTCACCACTTTCTTCGTGATAATGTCCAGAAAGGACATATCTCAATCGAAAAAATGTCGTCCGTCGACAACATCACTGACATTCTTACGAAACCCCTTAAACATGAATCGTTTAACTATCTACATCTTGGTTTAGGAATGATGGAACACATTCCATAAATCATACTAGTCCACTTCTCTTGCTTCTGTCTCAATTCTAGTCCGTGTTCTATTTTGTGTCGTGACAACTTAAAATACTTAGACTCAGAGTCCGAAGTTACTATCGCTTGTAGATGACTGCGTTTCGGGGGTTGACTGTTGTGCTGGCTCGCAGCTGAAATGCAAATTGTAAGTAATGTTCTCTCTATTTGTAATATTTTGTGATCGTCAAAAACTGAGTCCAAAACCTCTCACTGAGGGCGGCCCTCATACCCTAGGCGGCCCCCTAATATATCTGGGACCGCCAGGCGATATGGGACCGCCATCAACAGACACTAAATCTAAACACTTAATCAAAAAAAATTCAAAACACAAAAACAAACACCCCTTTCATGTCTGCAATGACGAACACGAACACAACACCCCAAAAACTTAAAATCAACCACTAAAACTATAATTGAAGATCAAATTAACACCTATAATCACTCATAACATCTTAAAGATCATTAATTGTAAGTCATTTCATCTATTTTCTTTTAATTTGAGTCTAGGGTTCATGATGAACACTAAAATTAAAATTAGGGATTTTTCATTTTTCTTTCAATATTGCACAATTAAGACTACTAGGATATAATGTATAACTAATATGCTTCCCGTATACATAGGATTTGCATACATTAGTGAATTAGTTGAAAAATTGATTTCAAACCAAAACCCCAATTTTATTTTTCAAATTACTCATGTTAGGAACATAATGAAATTGTGGTTGTGCATTGTTAATACAACTTAAAAACGTTTTCAAACACATGCATAATGATCTCATAAACAAAGGTCGAGATACATAATTCATATGTATTTTTTGACATGTTTGGATGAGCAAATCAAACTAAGGAGCATTCGGATTAACTCTTAAGATTTTAATTTTTAGGTCGAGTTAATTGTTACTCCATATTTGTCACATTTAGGCACACACTAGAAACAATGTGCATAACAAATTACAAGTAAACGGTAATAAAATGTGATTCTGCTTTTGTTTTAGGAAATCATGCCTCATAAGTCATCCGAAGATCACAAAAATACAAGAGCCTATATGCCAATAATATCACATGAATACCGTACACCTATAAAAGAAAAACTAAGAAACCTTGAAAGTCGTTGCATTCATGAGGGTCGGGTGGTTTTTGACAACTTTGCGGATCTAAATTATGTTCGGTCTATGTTCAGCTTTGTCGAGTTTGAGTGTCTCCTTGAAATTAGTGACCAAATCTGTCCTCGGTTCATTCTTGAGTTTTATAGTCAATATCAAATCAATTATTCCGATGAAGGTGAAATGTTCATCGAATTTGTGATTCAAAACCAATTCTTTTCTTACTCTCTTGAAGAATTTGCTCAAATTCTTGACATACCTTGCGAGGGTGCCTGCGTCTTTACTGACAAATGGTCACTTGACAAGTTGGCATATGGTGTCCCTACGGATGGTCCATATCAAACCAACCTCTGTATTCCTTTTGACTCATTTAATCATTCGAATAGATAGAGAGGTCAAGTCGTCACATCCTGTCGATGGGAAGAGAAATGATATTCTTGTAGTATCAAGTTCTTAACTAGTGAGAAATTTGAGCCAAGACCCTGAAGCCTTTGGAAGAGATTATTCAGGAAAATGTCTTTTGTATAGGGGGTAATCGGGATCATGTTCCCGAGGCGTGTCTTTGTTACATGCTTTATTGTGTCGTACACTTTAAGAAAAGGTTAAACTCGCGTCGCTTTTTACTTCATGGCCAAAACGAAATTGGTGAGTGGTGTCACTAAGGAAGAAAGCAGTTATCTTACCTCCGCCCATTGGTATGTTATTGACCCGTGTTATGTTAAAGTCATCATGAATGATAATCGTAAATTATTACAATAAGTTATGTCTTGTACGCGATTAGGTGTAGGAAGCCTCTTCGCGGATGCGCATGCAACAAGAGCGAAAGCCTAGAAAGGATTGTGGCACGAGAAGAGGCCGTCACTCCACTTCTTCTTCTTCGGCCTTTGACCAACCAACCTCCTCTCATCTTAACGATGATGATGATTATGGAAATGGCAAAGGGAGCTCGTGTGCAAGCACTCCTTCCCCCATTCGTTATGTCAATTCGTTAACCAATCAAGTTCCTCAAGTTTTTCAAAACCTACCTAACATTGAACCTTACTTAGAACCCTTTTACACCCGTCAAACCGAAATCGTCAACCGTCAAGTTTAGATTCGAGACGAGCAACGTGGTGGATTAAGGTCAATCGGGAAAGGCCTCAGAAATTTGTGGAGAAATATCAAGAACTGAGCAATATGGAGATGTGCTTTATGACACTATTAAATATATTACTTATTACTGCATGATGCTCTAGTACTTAAACCTATATTATTTAGTGGTAACTTAGCATGTATTACGGGAAACATAACTTGCCTTGGATGATCTTTCAATTTTATCATCCTAAACACTTGTTTTCATGGTACTTGATACACTATAATTACCTCTATGATGATATGCATGCTTATCTATTAGTCAATATGCATATATGTGTTCCTTTACTTGAATTCTGAATGGTTAGTCTTATGAATTTAATTGTTAAGCTTTAGATGATTCATGATGAAATAGAATTGATTGCAAAAAGGGAAAAATAGAAAGAAAAAAAATTCTTTTTACAGGATATGCAGAAAAACTGGAAAATTTCACTGTCTTCGGAGAATAGCCCCCATAAACATGGGGCGGCCCCCTAATATATCTAGGACCGCCATGTATATATGGGACCGTCATCAGAAGTTACGGAAATTTTACTGTGACTTCCTGATTTTCTATGCAGTTGACTATTCTCTCTTAGACCCAGCTAAACTTCCTGCATTTTACTAAACAACATTTGGAATTTATTTCCTTAATTCTCATGCTTTTCTACTTTGATCATTTGCTTTCAAATTAAATAAGCCATCTTTCTCATTTTCCTACCATCTTCATCTTCTTCATACAATTCTACCATGAACTCCACCAAAGCTTCTTTTTCTAACCCTTCCAAGAAAATCAGACTAACCATAATCCCTCCTAGACAACTATTTGTCAACATCTCTAGTGATGAAGATGTCACCACCATACCTTCTCCTACAACAACTTCTTCATCTCCAACTCTCCCTTTTTCCTTTTTTCTTTTTTTTTTTTTCTTTTTCTTTTTTTTTCTTTTTTTTTTTTCCTTATTTTTTTTTTTTCTTTTTTTTTTTTTTTCTTTTTTTTCTCTTTCTTCTTTTTTTTTTTTCTTCTTTTTTTCCCCTTTTTTTTTTTTTCTTTTTTTTTTTTTTCTTTCTCTTTTTTTTTCCTTTTACTTTTTTTTTCTTTCTTTTTTTTTTTTTTTCTTCATTTTTTTTTTTTTTCTTTTCTTTTTTTGTTTTCTTTTCTTTTTTTTTTTTTTTTTTTTTTTTTTTCTTTTATTTTTTTTTTTTTTTTTTTACCCTTTTTCTTTTTTTTTTTTTTTCCTTTTTTTTTTTTTTCTATTCCAAATGGCACCATCAAAAACCACATCCACCAATCAAACCTCATCAAGCCAAGAGAACACATCTTCTTCTTTTCAATCAAAACTTCAAATTTTACCACCATCTTTAAATGAAACAACTTCTCCTTATCTTTTGAACCCTTTACTTGACAACATTTTGGACTTTTCCTCTTGACTCTAACATCAACCACTTCAAAGTCATCCTCTTTGGAAATCACACTCTCTTTGTCACCAATCATTCCTTTAATCACATTCATGACCTGCATTACCACCATCTCCACCTCAACCTCAACCAAATATCATGGGTCTCCCCTCTTTACTACAATTTACTCATGGCCTACCTTGGGTCTCAATTGCAGTTGGTTGCGCTGTTTCACTAATCATAACGTCTTTTGCTTTAAACCTTTAGAGAGAGATGGAGAGTGAACATCAGATTGTGTATTGTCTCTTCTCTTGTGCGTAGGTTACAGATTCTCAGCATCTCTCACCGCTCGAAATCAGCCTACACGCACTTTCACACGCTCCCAATTGGAGATTGGCGAATGTCTTCAATTGTTTTATAAACGTGTCACCCTCAACCCTTTTTGCTCTCTCAAGAAAGAGTCATTCTTTCTATAATCATGAATCATTTAGGGTACTTATGTAGTATTGTTCTTCTGCGTCGTTTTAATGTGTTCATCAAGGATAGTTTTTGTGTGAGTTGTGGTGTGGTTCTATGGTATTGGTGTGTATTATTAATCTGTGTGTAGTTTAGACGCTCTCTATAGTTGTTTATTTAATGTTGTAGAAATGTGATTGAGTTGCATTTTTACTTTATTGTATGAGGGAGTGTTTCTTGATTGTTTGATGATGGATTAGACTTTTGACGCTGTTTGTTGAGGTGTGATCTTAAACTATAATGTGTAGTGGTTGTTCTTTAGAGATAAAGGTGAGATATTATTTTGTCTCGATAGCTACTTTGTTGTTGGAAGTTGTTGCTTTATATTTTTGAGTGTTGTTTTTTTAGACGTCAGAAAATGAGTGTTGTAGTGATTGAGATAATTTTCTCAGCTTCTCGATCCAGCTTGTGTATGGCTGTGGTAGAGTGCTACGCTCGTCGCTAGAGCTGCGAGAAGCTGGGGCTACTGTGAGACATCTAGGGGGCGGGTAGGTGCGCATTTGGAGATATCGTGTACTGTTCGCACGCGATCTTTCGTGTCTATGTGTATAAGTGTTGATGCGTCATATAAAGTAAGAGGGGGAAGAGATGAGTGGGGAAGGAGGATTAACAAAAGATAGATCTTTGAAGATATTTGTATATAGTGCTGTGACCTTGATCTATGTTACGCAGTATTAATTTGTAGAGTTGACCTAAGATTGTTGTGTTGATTATGATGGTTGGTCGCAGTATGCTCGCATCTCGTTAAGAGAGAGGGGTGAAGAGTGGGATTTAGGCGCTTGTCTTATCATGAAGAGAATAAATGTGGTGTATAGAAATAGACTGTTCATGGTATTTTTTAGCCCCTGTTGCCATTTATAATGTTCTTCGTAGTGCGTACTTTATTCAAGCGTTTGATGGATAGATCGCGCTAAGAAGAAATGTGTAATAGACACGCTGTGTGTGTACGATAAAATTAAACGTTTACAAATTATTAATCGTAAAATTCCATTTCCAAGATTAGTAATCACTTAAGGATATGAACAAACAAATCATTAAGCGTGATTAGTGATCAAGAAAATACTTTTCTCTTATCCATTACATTTTTACAAAAGAATTTCACAAAATTAATTATACAAAATATTTTCTAATTAAAAGAAAACTTTTATTAAAAACTTAAAATTTGAAATTTAAATTTTCCCCCCAAAATAGAAGGTTCCATACCAGATACAACATTCCCCATAAAAAGACAAAAAAGGGAGCGGGGTCTACTGGCGGCCCCCTTATAGGCCTAGCGGCCCCCTTATATATCTGGGACCTCCAGGACCGTCGTCAGTGACCGTTGGATTTTCCTGTCTATAAATACTGATGCACTCTTTTGCTGAAAATCAGACCTTTTTGCATGAATTTTCTCACACTTCTTTCTCTCTCTAAAAACTTTCTTTCTCTCACTAAATATCTTGATCACTAACATCTCTTGATCTTGTTTTAAGTGATCTAATCTCTTCTTCTCATCTCTTCCCTCTCATTCAAGTGCAAGAGAAGAACACTCGTATTCGTCAAGAAACAAAGTGTTGATTAGTGATCTCTTCTCCTTTCTTTTAAGTATCAAATCTCTATTGTAATTATCTTGTGTATTTGTGTGATTCGGATATTGTGTAAATCCGATAGTGTAGATCTAGTGATCGTGTATTAATTGTGAAGTGGTAGATTGGTTCTAGCTAAGATTAGGACTCGACATTTAGCTTAGTGTTGGAAAATAATGTAAGCAACGTGTAAACGGTTTTCTCCGCCTGAAAGGAGCTTGTTGACATAGTAAAATCTCGAGTAGGATACTCGGGGAGTGGAGTAGGGCGAAGAAGAGCTTCGTAGCCGAACCACTATAAATCTTGGTGTCTTGGTTTGATTGTTCCTTCTCTCATCTCTTTATATTGTTTGATTGTTTTTACTATTAGTTTTAGAATTTACTTGGTTGATTTCTATTGTTGGGTTGGTTTAAACATACTACACGAATCTAAGTATATTGAAGCAAAGTTTTAAAACGAAACTGACCTAATTAACTTATTCAACCCCCCCCCCCCCTCTTCTAGTTTCCACAAAGTGGGTTTAAAA
Organism: Tanacetum coccineum; assembly: GCA_026074375.1. NCBI lineage: Eukaryota > Viridiplantae > Streptophyta > Magnoliopsida > Asterales > Asteraceae > Tanacetum > Tanacetum coccineum. Next base: position 28,136 of record BQNB010040415.1, read on the forward strand.
TCAATTAGTATTGTATGTTATTAGAAGATTTGGGTTGTTAAAAAGTTACGAAAATGTTGTGTGAGTTGTTTTGGGTTTCGGCAAAGAACAAAAAGAAAAGAGGGATGCGTGTTGATCTTGGATCTTGTTTTCCCGCCTATTTGTAGTATTTTTGGTGGTACTTTTAAAATGTATTTTCGATTGGTCTTACGTTTTGTTGTTGCATGTTATAGATCCACACATGCATAAGTTAGATTTAGCGATTAGTGAAGTTTTGATGATTGAGGTTGGTTTAGACGACGGAGATAGGTTAGCTAGGGGTATTCTTGATGTCGTTGCGATGAGAAAATGGCGATTTAATGGGTTTGTAATTAGACATTTTCGAGCAGAAAGTTTGGCATGGATTTCGAGGGTCGAGAAAATATGAAAACTGATTTTTGATCTAGAAATATGATAGAGTTCGTCCTAATGAACGTTTCGGTAGGTGGATCGTTACGTAACTCTTAAAAACGAAGATTCGATGGCCAAATGAAGTTTAGAAAAAAAAAATATTAAAGTTTCAGCTTTTTATAAAAAATAAATCTGTGCAGAAAATAAAACGCCCGTTTCGAGCACTTTCGAGTCCGTTTTGGCCATCCGGCGAAACACAAAAGTTGTCCGGAACGACGTTTCGCTTTTACAATGTAAATTTTAGAGTCTAACGATTTAAAATGAACAAATTGGACCAAACCAAAGATTTGAAAATAAAATTATTTTCTATTAGTGTGCAGAAAATTAAAGGGGCAAAACGGTCATTTTCTAGTCCGTTTCGGCCTTTCGCCGAAACTGGAAAGTTGTTCGGAATATTATTTTATGTGTCTGTAGAAAATGCTAAGGTTGAAAATAATTTGTGTCGAGTCAAGACTAAAGGTCATACGGACTAGGGTAAAGTTTAATACTATAAAGTCAACAAGGTGTAAAAGTCAAAAGAGGATTTAAGGTGTCGTTTAGATGTCGTAAGCGTTGTTCGGATTTATAAAAATAATAACAAATATTATTTCAAGGTCATTATTTTTGGGACCATCGGTCATTTCTAAAAACGGCAAGTCTAAAATATAAATAGCGTGTTTAACATTTTTCTCGTGTTCTTTCTTTCCATGTTTTATATGTGAATCCAACTTCGGAGATGTGATTAAGTCGTTAGGCCTTGAGGTGTGTTGGAGAGGTTGGTGGTGGTAAGAGGAAAGAATATTTTTGGTACATTAAGCTAGTACTGTGTATACCGGACCTTCTAAAAATGGTAACTTTCCAAAAATAGTAACTTTATAAAAATAGAAAATTTCCAAAAATAGTAAGTTTACAAGAAATGTGGCGTAACTAATTACGAATAAAATTTTATTGAGGCGTCTTAATAAAAGAATTAAGAACGCAAGTGTGAATCCCAATAGCTATTTCTTTATGAGACGTGAGATATATGTGTGTAAACTTATTACAGTTTACTTTTGCGGCTTATGTACCGGTCGATCGTATTCTATTATTTCTCTAATCGCGCGACGTAACTTTAGGTCACGGTCGAGTTCGTTGGTTGTGACGTTTCGTGATTGATTGGTTATTGATCGTGGTCTTCGATCAAGGTGAGTTCATAGCCTCGCATTTAAATCTTTTAAATGTTTAAAACCCGCGAGGGAGATACATGCTTGTTTTGAAAATCGAACGCAAGTTGTTTTGATATGTGAACATGGTTTCGTTGCTATGAGTGTATGTGTGGTGGCCCTTTCGTCATGGATCGTAATAACTATGATAGATAAACATAATGCCAATGGGAATATTGATCTATTTTGGCCTAACGGCCATGTCTGGTGTAAATATTGTATTTACCATCGGGAGTGTGATAACATTATTACTCCGGGGGATGTGCTCATGTGTTAAGGTTCGGTTTTGGTGTATAGAACGTATTGATTGTGAATCATACCTGTTTTTGCTATGGCTTGTGTTCAAATGGTTTATTATAAACCTCTATGGATTCACTAATATTATTGTTGACGTTTTTTAGCATGTTTTATCCTCAGGATAATATGCTTGGTGCTTGGCTTGGGATGGGACGAATGCGTTGGATAGTTTTATGCCGAAGGGACTCAGACTTTAGAGTGAACAATTCAACATTCGCGATATAGATTATTAATATATTGTTTTTAGTAACGAGTCGTGTTTTGACTCTTATCGGATTTTATATACCCAAAGCCTGGGGACCTGTGCAACTCTAATATTTTAATCGAATGTGATACTATATTTTAAAACGTATCTTTTGAGGTCGTTCAGTGTGGCTTGTGTGTATGGACTGTGAAATAGCACCCCAAAGTGAAAATCCGTTGCGTTGTTGTAAATTTGGGGGTGTTACAACTATACTTCATTAGGCAAATATAAGAATTCTATTTTGTCTAACCTAAGAATGACTACTGGAGAATCTATTGCACTAGAAATTCAATTTGACCTAACGGTTGAATTTGCTTCTAGGAGTGAAAGTTTGGTGTTCGGTTGTATAAACCGCGTTAGAAAATATGGTTGGTTGAGTCCTCTGAAAGTCTTGAGAGACCCACACTTGTGATGTCTCAATATTCGCAATTCTCTAATTTAATTAAATAGCCGCTGCTTGCTTCCTAAATATGCCTTAATGATCGTCTATAATTGATAGACTTTGTATCTCTTTTGCAGTGCAGACTCAATAAGAAGCGTACAAAATTGTGAGGCTTCTCCTTAGTCAATCTAAACTCAATGCACCTCACATATATGCTTTAAAGTTTCAAGATGATTACTTGTCCCATGCCAATGCATTTTTATGTCTTCATAGTTAGTCTTGATGCTCAACGGTTAGTTTCTTAGCTGATTCATAATGAATGTTCTCTCTATTATTAAAGGCATTTGTGCTTGTTTTGATTTCTGAGAGCAATTTAGATAAATATTTCTTAGTTTATCTAAATGATGCATCCTCTTCTAAATGCTAATGCAAAGCTTGTTTTACATGTTAGAGAATTTACCATTTAAAATTTTTCATGGTTGTGTTATGCGTCATTTTATAATGACTTACGTGTGTAATTGTACACTCTACGCCAGACTATGTTTGCTTAGTGTATGACATTTAACGTTTTATAATGTTGGTGCTATCGAAGTTGCAGTGGCTCGTTAGATTAAACTTGCTTTGGCGCCCTATACTAGATATGTCTTTATCTATCTAGGTCTTTTTTTGTCTCACACTGAGAAGATATATTATTTTTCGTGTCAGTGTCCAAATCTAGAGTATAAGTCATATATGAGTCGTAAATGGTCTGTATATTTATCCTTGAAAGTCTGGTCTTATATCTCCTAGTGTCTTCACTCACACATTCCCTTAATCATCATCTTGATTTCTTCCAAATGATTCATTCTTTTGTCAAGGTAAAGTTAGATACAAATCTAATATACCTCAATGTAGGTTTGACAACTTAAATATTTCATCTGAAATATTCAAGTATCTTAAACTTGCGATCTCAAACGTTAAAGGTCATACCCGAAAATTCATATTCAAGACTTTTAACAACATATGTTAAAATGTTATTCCTAAAGCTAAAAGCTTACATCAACCTTCGTGTGACAAAGGTCTTACGAGTTTCTACATAAGTGATTCGTAGCCTCCTTAATATACACACCTTAAGACTAAGTACTTTCACTTCCAATAGTCATTTCCATCCCCTTAGGAATGTCACGATGGTTTATCGTCATGCTAACCTCATACACAATGAGGATCGAACATTATTCATCAATCTTAGGATAGAAAACTCATCAAAATTCATCGTCATTTCCTTCGCGACAATGTCCAAAAGGAAATATCTTCATCGAAAAAGTTTCGTCAGAAGACAACATCGCCGGCATCCTCACCAAACCACTCAAACGTGAACCGTTTAATTATCTAAGTCTAGGTCTAGGAATGATGAAACAAATCTCATAAACGTGTCATTCTCATTTTAATGGTCTTGTTACTATTAAATACACTCCGATAAATCTCGACAACTTAATCATTTCATCCGAAATGTTTACGCATTTTTAATTTGCGAAATGCAAATTAAAATGTCACTCATTGTTCATGTCTAATTCGTTTCAAAAAAACCTTAATCACACCTCTATTATTATATAGATGGTTAATATCTTCCGTCCACATTTCTGCTACCACCTTTAAGACAACCCTGTACCTCGTCGTGTGATTGTTCTATGAATATTCGCAATACTCAAGAAGAGCTACATAACTTCATGGATGAAGTTTATTGTACGCTAACCGTCATCCGTCATAATATTGTCAAGCTCATCGCTTTCATCTTTATTTTTCTTCATTTATTCTTTTTATTCCACAATCTACGTCCGGATGAGCACAAATTAAAAGGGAAGGGAAAATACCCATGTTCACATATATCCTTTAACCAAACACTCTTAAGAACTTACATATGTGATTCTTATTCACTAGAAACCACCAAAGTGAAATGAAAAATCGAGTCATCCTTACCACTATCGATCTCGAGTCATCCACCTAGTCATCTTCAGAAGAAGATTCAACCATGTAACCATCCAAGAGTGAGTTACCACCACTACAACTCATAAAGGTTGAACACCTTTCACAATGCACAAAAGGGTCATCATATGGATCAAGGGTCATCATCATATCCTGACACTCATAAGCATGTATGCCTATAATGTCATAAGTCAAGTGAATTTCGTAATGAAATGCGTCTCATCCTCATATCCTGACACTCATAAGCGTGTGTGCGTATGTTGTCAAAAGTCAAGTGAATTTCGTAATGAAATGCATCTCATCCTCAAGAACATCCCACACCCGTTCTCTAATCATCCAATCATTTCTACTTTCTTGCAAGTGAAGAACACAAAGAAGATATTCAATCTTTAAGTGTTGTTGAGTCATCACAATGTCAATTCTTTCACTTTTCTTCCACCATTTTCACATTTTCATCTTTGTTCGTCAACATTAACAACCAATAAAACACCCAACAGACGCAAAATGAAGAACACAAAGAAGACATTCAATCTTCAAGTGTTGTTAAGTCATCACAATGTCAAGTCTTTCACTTCTCTTACACCATTTTCATATTTTCACCTTTGTCCGTCAACATTAACAACCAACAAAACACCCAACAAACCTTGTCACACCTTCCCTTTCCATTCACGCTCATCCTTCTTCGTTTATGTTCCCTCCTCAAATCATCCTTATCATCAACATTTAGTTTAATCTAAAGTCTTACGATAATGTTTATGTTTATCCTTTAACACTCCAAACATGAAAAGCATACATAATGCTTAACAAAGAAACCTTGTGGATTTAGGAATCTCTCAATACAACCCTTAGTCTATTCAAATCCATATCATCATCTTGGTTAGATTACGATACCATAAGGAACATGTTAATCAAAATACGTTCATACTCCTTATCCAAATGACATCTTGAAAGATGTCATTTTCATAATAATAGTGTGTCAATCAATAAAAGAATTTTGTTCTAGTTTATTAAATTCGGTATTATACCGAAGGGTGTTGGTCAAGTCTTAGTCCTTAAGCATGTGCCGGTCGAACTTTATCATTGGTACCTAAACATTCTCGCGTATTAAGTATATGTCATGATTCCTTTTATCATGGATTTAGGTTGTTGTTATAAAAACAACGAGTGCATGTGTCTAGGTTTTAAATTTTCTTTTAAAATTCATAGTTTAGAGTGCATAGAACTAAGACGATTGCATGACATTGTTTGGTATAATATATAATATATATGATAAATGTGTTGTGGTGTGTGTGTTGTGTGTGTGTGGTGTGCACTTTTCTACTAATTTTTTTTTGTAGAACACTCCGTAGCTTGATTTCATTGGTGCCGCCAAACAGGGGGAGCATACACCAAAAAGAGGAAATAAGGGGGAGTTTGAAACCATTTATGACATCTATACATTTCTGATATGTGTATCCTACCCTTATAATATTGCTCTTATATATATCTTGTTGCATAAAACTAAACCTTGATGTAGGTTAAGAATTTGCAATAAATTTGATCCATGGATTCGTTAGGATCAATATACAAATGGGATAAAATATCATAGGAGTTGAAATATGTTCTTAAGGGTACAAGGCTTCACTTGTGTATATGCCAAAGTGGCTATTTTCCCCCCCCCGTCCCTCTTTGACACGATTGAAGTTTAGTAAAAGACTCCTCTAAATGAATGAATGGCTCGAAAGTGTCCCCACCTTTTGTTTCGACAAAATTGGAGAAGAAGTGTAAACAATCACATATACATTTACTATGAGTTATAGTATTATATATTTGTCATCATCAAAAAGGGGAGTATTGTTGTAGAAATATAATGATATTTAATCTATACATTCTCTGCATGTTTTTAGGTGGACGACAAACATGTAATTTAAACACCATAACTTAGAGTTGCTTAAGTTACTTGTGATCACAAATCATCAATGCATTCATACGACAACATCTCTCGACGTCTCAAGTCTGCTTCAACAAAGTTTGCACCCGACGTAAATCATTTAAGGTATGAATAAATAAATTTTGATTTTATTTTATGATCAAATGAAATTTTATTTAACCTCACATTTTTATAAAAATGTCACAAACATTTTTATAACTTTTACAAAACATTTTTAAGATTTAAAAGAAATGTTTTATTCAAATAAATAATTTGAATTCATATTTTGTACCTAAAAACGGCTAGAAATGTTTCAGAAAACACTCCTCCAAAAGACAGAAATATGAGAGTCCAGGCTGGGCGGCCCCCTTAATTATAAGGGTGGTCCCCTTAATTATTAAGGGGACCGGCACCCTAATTAAGGGGACCGGCCAGACAAAAATTCCCCCCAGATTGCCTATAAATACTGGACTATTCCCTACTGATTTTCTCACCTTTTGCACACACTTTCTTTCTGTTCTAAATCAGTTTATACTCTCCTACAATCCTTTGATCATTTAATCTTAAGCATTTGTTTCCAAGTGATTCAAGCTTATTCCTCCAAGTGCAAGAGAAGAACTCTCGTTATCATTAAGATACAAAGTTATGTAGTTTAGTTAGTGCATTCATGACATGTCTTACATTCACAATGTATAGATCGAGTCCATGTATTTCAAACTTGTGTAATAGTTAGATCGTGGTGATCTTAGTAAGTAGTGTTAGATTGGTGTGATCAAGGTAGTGTCTAGTTGAAGTGAAGTGAAGTTGTGAAGTATAGAAAAGTTGTGAAGGGTAGAGAAGTCGTGAAGTTGAAGTGAAGTTGTGGAGTGAAAAGAAGTTGTGAAGTGAAGCTAAGTTGTGAATCGTTGTGAAGTAGTACGGTTAGCATACAAGAGTTGTGATAGTTTGGTTCTAGCTATGATTAGAACTCGACATTAGGCTTAGTGTCGGAAATTGGTGTAAGCTTAGTAGTGTACGGTTTTTTCCGCCTAAAGGGAGCTTGTTGACTAGTGAAGTAACTCTCGAGTTGGGTACTCGGGGAGTGGAGTAGGGCGAAGAGGTGCTTCACGTCCGGTTGCATTTTCTTTTACTTTTCGCTTTACATCTTATTTACCTTATCGCCTTACATTTATATTTGCATTAGATCTATATGTGTGTTGTTTGTTGCTTATATTGTTTGGATGATGATTGTGTCATGGATAGAAGTTAACATTATGATTGTGTTTATATTGCTATGCCATGTTCTAGTGGATATAGATGTATTATTCACACTTCTTATATTGTGTTCAACTTGATCGATAATTTGATACAAAACGTTTTAAGTTTTTTAAATGGAAACGTATTCACCCCCCTCTAGAATTTCCACATATACCTTAATGATTGAAAAGCACATATTTGAAGGTTCTTGATTTGTTTGAGTTTTGTCAATGAAAGGAAGAAAAAACTAGGTGTGTTTGGTTTGTGTGAATAAAAAAACAGGGTAAGGGGGTGTTTGTGTTAGAAACTTGAGTTTTTGGCATAAATGCCCCCCTTAACTCTATATCCCTTTCTCTTTTCCTTTAATAATTTTTCTAAGGATAAACCTAGTTTCATATTTATCACTTTTAGTCCCTAAAATTTTAATAAACTAGACTAAGCCTTAAATTTGCTATGAGGCCCCTAAAGGCATAAACACATAACATATAATGCTCAAATAAATTAAAATTAATTAACTTCCTGATATATATTATTCCGTTATTGTTTAAAAACCTTTTTCCTTTTATTACTTCATGATTTTGAAGAAGATATTTGACATTTTCTTCCCCTCAAATAATGACTCATTTTCTAAATAAAGAGCAGTAGTCGTTGTTTGAGTGGTCAAATGCCTTGAAAAATTATTTTTTGATGAATTACTGAGATGATTATTTTTGAAAATCAACACCATAAAAAAATAAGATTTCTCTTATTTTGACAAATAAATGTACTGACACGTACATTTATTGTATAAAGAAAGCACGGGTTGTGTTGCAAAGTAAACACAAGCCTTTGCATGGTCATAAAGTAAACCATGCCTGAGAAAATTAATTCCCGTTGTGAGGTCAAGTTTTCTTTTTGACGAAATACTTGCCTTTAAGATGAAGATCGGGTTGCTATCAGAAATAATAGCAAGTCATGTGACAATGTTTTGAAATCTTTGGAACGTCTGCTCGAACTTCAATTACATCCTCGGTTCATTTTTTATTTTAAAAAAAAAAAATACATTCTAAGTCCGAGTAAATGTTATCGATCTTTTAGAAGACATGTCGGAGATACTTTTAGTTATATCTTCTAATTTAGTTTTTAATTTTGTATTTTGTTTTCAGGTTTATATATATTTATATTTTCTTTTTTGAAAAATTTCTATAAAATGAAAAATCTTTTGGGTTTTTATATTTTCTTATATACATATTATACATAGGATATACCACGAGTTACCACCATTACTCGTCCTCTTCCTCTGTCAGACGTTTTAGCGTTTCCGGAGACATGCTTCTCATACCAAGCTTTTCGATCAAGAAGTTGAATCTTTCTCGTGGCAAGGGTTTGGTGAAGATGTCAGCCAGTTGATATTTGTCCGAACAAAGTATAGTTCCACTATTCCATTCTCCACTTGCTCCTTATAAAATGGTAGCGTACATCGATGTGCTTTGCTCTTGAGTGTTGAACGTTGTTGCAACATAGAGCAATGCACTTTTGTTGTCGTAGTACAGAGGAATCTTATTGAATGTAAACCCATAGTCTGTTAGCTGTGATCGCATCCAAAGGATTTGAGCACAACACCCAGATAAGGCAATATATTCTACCTTTGTACTCGAGATCGCAGTGCTCTTTTGCTTCTTGGAAGACCAGCTAACAAGTTTATCACCTAAGAATTAAACGCTTCCCGATGTACTACGTCTAGTATCCTGACACCCCGCGCGATCTACGTCTGAATATGTTGTTAGGGATATATCGGTATCCTTTGAGTACCAAAGACCCATGTTAATGGTTCCCTTTAGGTATCGAAAGATTCGTTTATCCGCATTTAAGTGCTTTTCGGTAGGCTTTGCCTGATACCAAGCACACAAGCAGACTGCATAGATAAGGTCGGGTCTACTGGATGTCAGATACATGAGGGATCCAATCATGCCACAGTAAAGTATAGCATCAACTGGTTTCCCCTATAGATCTTCATCCATTTTATTCTTTTTTCACCAAAGAGTGTCTACAGAATCACTAGTTACAAACCATGTTTTTTATAATTTTCATAAGCATATTTTGATTGTTTTAGAAATGCCTCTGGGACATGATTGTGAGTTTATATACGCTTTAAAATTTACTATTAATATTCCAAAGAGCAATTAAGAACTTCCTCAAAGGTCTATCCCTTAAGAAAAGCTCACTCTAAAATATAATAATATATAATACGTATATTTAACCGGAAGAATGATCACCCGGCCCCCCGCCCCCCCCCCGTCGTTTCCCCAACGACCTGAGAAACTGAAACTTGCTTTAGCTTGGATTATGATTTGAATGAGAGAAAAGATACTTTTGAGTACTATAACTATTAATTAAAAGCAACAATTAAAAATTGACAATTGAAAACCAATTAAACCACTTAAACAAATTAACGGGAGCAATTAAAACGTGACAAATAAGCAAATACACTAAAATTAACTCCTAAAAATGCAAACTAAATTTCTAAACCTAAATTAGGACAAAATAAAATTTTAAGAAAAAGAAAAACATTTTTTTTGATTATTTTAATATTTATTATGAATTAAAAACTAAATTTAATCTAATTAAATCCTAGAAAAATAGCAAATTACGTCCTAAAAATTAAGAAAATGATTTATTAAACTTAGAAAAGTCTAAAATAACATAAAAACTCATAAAACTATTTTTAACTATTTTTAAAATTAAAATCCTATTTTTAAAATTAAAAATAAAAGCTCAAAAATGAAAATTAAAATCTAAAAGTGTTGAAAATGATTTTTCTGAATGTAAACCTAAAAGTATTTATTCTAATGCTAAAAACAATTTTTTTGTAATTTTCTGAAAATTATTTCTATTTTTAATGTATTTTCGAAAATTGAAACCTAAGAAAAATGATTAAAAATAATCTACTAAATAGAAAATTATGAAAAATTCAGGGAAAATTCTAAATGAAACAATGAACAAGTGAAAAATACTAATTACCTACTAGCTTAAAGAATAAGCCCTAGAATAAGCTTAATAAGCTACGGCTTATGTTAGGAACAAGAAAAGAAATCGTGTATAATAAAAATATGGAAAGAGAAGTAGACGGATGAGCTATTGTAGCACAAGTGTTAAGTCGTGTGTGTTGTGAGAGGGAGGTCGTGGGTTCAAGTCTGGCAAACCCCCATTTTTGTATTTTTTATTTTCACTTTTTGCAAAAACTAAATACCTACACTTATTAAAAACCTTATTCTAAGCAACTTTAAAACTACGGAGAATAAGGGTGGGGGGGGGGGGGTACTATTGGTCTGAAAATGTCGAATAAGCACTGTAACAGCTTAAGAATAAGCTGTCCACAGGAAGTGAGATTTTGAGCTCACTTTTGCTTTTTGACTTATAAGCTTGCACAAGCTTTAATATAAGCTCATTTTGAAAACCAAAAGAAGTTCCAGGAAGCTTATGATGTATATAAGCTAGAAATGATAAGCCACTTTAACAGAAAACTCTTAAGACTAACTGAATTGATCATTCAAATTGGTAAACTCAGGAAGTAACTCAATAAACACAAAATCCACTTAAGCTAAAAGGCTCAATAAGCTAAACTAACCCTTAAGCTTTTGAAAACTAGATAAGCAACTATAAAGCTATGAATATAAATGATAAAACTTATTACTACAAGATAGAATTCAAATTCAAAGAGCTAATTAATAGTGACAACTGTTTTTGGACTTTTTGAACTTTTGATGAAATTTTAAAAGCTAATGTACACTAAGTTATAAGCTAGAAATAAAAAATAAGACTCAAACTTAATTAAGCAATATAAAAAATCTTAAAGACTTACTAAGATTTAAATCCTAAATCCTATTTAAGCTATTCTAAAATGGAAATCAAAAAGGCAAGCAGTAGTAACTGTTGTTACTACTGCTGATGTAAATGGTAAAATCACAAAGCTCAAATGCAGGCTACCTTAGTGGTAAGACCTGCACAATACACTTCTATTGAGTGAGAATGAACACAAGCAAACATACAACTAAGCCTAAAAAGCTTAGATCAAGCCTTTGACAAGCTAGATAAAAAATAAAGCTCCCCTGGTGCAGGAAGGTTTAAAAATAGCTTAAACTTTTTAAATTTTGAAATCTAATCCTTAAAAACTCTTTTACAACTAGTTATCATTGATTATGAAGCTGACTCAAGCAAAAATCACAATTCACTTTGACTATTTTAGGTCAAAGTGTGTTAAACCAAACACTCCTTTATACTACTTGACAGATTTGATTGAAGCTTAAAATTGAAATCCACTTAACAAGGTCTTATTACCAGATGATCAACAGCTTATATTAAGCTTATTAAACATAAATCAACAATTTATTAAAGCTAAAATTAAAGATCTATAAGCTATGCTTAACTAATTTTTTTAGTTTTTATGATTTTTAGACAGAAATTGACACAACTATATTCTAACTATATAAACCTAAGACAGATTATCAAAGAACAAAAATAGACTGAATCTAACACAGTTAAGCTAACTAGATGACAGAATAAGCAAGCAATAAGCAGTTAAGCAAAAACTAAGAAGCTACTTAAGCATTTAAGTAATTATTAAGCTAGAAATTAAATGACAAGGAAATTAAAGGAAAACTTACAAATAGCTTCAGCTTAACAGAAGCAAATTGCTCTTAGAGCTTTTCTACAGCTCTGGCTTATTAGAAATAAGCCAGTAAAAGTCCTTGAGAGCCCTTCCCTAACTGGCTCTCCTTCCAAAGGCTCATAAGTTCAAATAACAAGGGATTTTAAGCTGATTTTAGGTATATGAGTAGATTAAGACTTGTTTAAGCTCTATCTTAGCTTAGAGACTAAGAGAGCTGAAATTGGCTTATTGTGAGCTTATGAGTCATAGTACAAACACTTAGAGTAAATTGAGAGCTTATAACAATTGATCAATAAGAAAAAGTAGATTTCATTAACTAAAAAGGATTGATTACATTACTGAAAAGAGATTACAAATGATTTTAAAAGTAAAATTACAATAAGCTATTTAAAAAGCTAAAACGCTAAACTAGTGAAAAGGAAAAAAAACGAAGTTACAGATGTGTGTTAATGAGTGTGATATTATATCCTGCCAAAGAATGTTCGAGTCCCAAAACAATTAGAAGCTCCTCTCACTCCCACCCTTTGATCATTAGTGCCTAATCATTGAAGGAGTAATCCATCCGATTGGATCACAATTGAGCTCACAAAAAATGAACACGATTGCCAGCGTGGCAATCCATTTGAGACTCTCTTGTGCTTCTTTTGAGTGAGAGATTAGTGTAAATCCCAACATATCTTGTGCTTTCTTCATTGGCCATGTGTGATTGATTGCTTGAATGACCAATAAGATGCCTTGAGATGACGTTTTTAACCCTGCCATTGTATTGTACTTCACTGAATAGTCTTTTGTACCCTTTAATTGACAAAAGCCCTTTGTTTTCACCCTTGAGTAACTTGTAGAAGATGAATGAACAGTAACAAGGCCTTTGGCGCCATTTTCAACTGAAAACGGGTAAAACTTTTTAAACTTTGGGCTTATGTCAAATTCAGTCCTTGTATTTGTGTTGGAAGTGGTGTGAAGTTTTGAAATTGGCAGAACAAGTCCCTGGAGTTTTATAAAAGGGTTATAGGTTTAAGTTTTGGGCCGGGTTTTGGGAAATGGGCTTGGAATTTGGTTTTGTTGTTTCTGGGTGAAGGGTTAAGGAAATATTAGGGCCCATTAAGCCTTAGGGACCATTTGTGTAAGTTTTGGAACTTAGGGGACTTAAATGAAAACATTGGGATTTTTGTCTTCTAGTGTTGACTTTGAGAGTTGACTAAGGTTTGACCAATTTTGACTGAAGGTTGACTTTTCTTGGCTTTGGCTTCCGGCTCTTGCACACAAGTTATTCTTATAAACCTTTAAGTTTTACAAATAAACCTTGTTTAGCATCCTAATTCGTAATCAACATTATCATCTCTTATTCTTTGCAAATAAAATCTCTAATAAAGAAATTCGCAAATACTAACCATATAAATCCAACTCGGCATATTTAAAATCTACTTGAGATTAGCACAAGTCTTCATTTACTAATGATTTCAAGTTTAGCATGTTTAAAGTCTACATGAGACTAGCATAAACTATCATCATTGAATTGGTTAATGGAGAAAATATAACTTTACCCGTTTGATCGGGTCAAAAATTACTTCTTATTCTCACCAACGGAAAACCTACATTCGTGTCTTAACACTTATTATTATTTTTTTAATTTTTTATTTTATAAAAACTTAAAAATTTAAAATTAAAACTTAAAAATTTAAAATTTTTGTGGGAAAACGGGTACGTGAGAACAAAACAATAAGCAAGTAACATCAAATCGATAGATTCCCTCCCCAAACTAAAACGAAACATTGTCCTCAATGTTTAAGGTCGGGTTCTACGAAAATCTAAGCCGTTTATGAATTATGCAAAGATAAACGTGAATCGATAAGATGAAAGGATATCGGATCTCCCCAAACTAATTTCAAACAAAGGATAGGAAGCTCGAGTGAAACAGGACACAACACCGAACACGAGAGGCTTCAGAAATTGTTGGTTCAATCCTGCAAAAATCACAAGTACAAACAACAAACACGAAGAATCGGAAAAGACTAGCCTCAACACATCACAATAATAGAAGAAAGAAAATGATAAGCATGGGGTGAACTCCCACGAAGCGGCTTGTTTTTATTCACCGAGTCGCAAGCTCGACTCGATCCCTGAATTAAATTGTCCTTAGGGAGAGCAATACTTAAAACAAGAAACTTTCGTTGAAAATACCACCGGATCTAGATAAGAAAATGGAAAGGTGATGATGTCGGGGTCAAAAATGGTGTCTTCACTCCCGAAAGGAGATAAGCTAAAGAAAGAAAGAGAATGAAGGTCAAATCTGAAACAGGGGTGGTAGGGGTGGGTAAAATATCGGTCATAAAATCATGCGGTTTAGAAACACCCTTAAACACTTTGGTTATCAAAATACCCGCTTCGGGTTCAAGACATTTCTCAACATCCGGTGGTTCCGGTGGAGGACGAGGAATTGACGGATCATCTTGATGGTCAAGGTTAGGTAACTTATTATCTTCATCTTCGGAATCATCATTCTCAACACCTGGCGGAATTAAATCATCTGGAACAAGAAAAATATCGATCTCTTCAAGGGTTCACTATCCTCAACGGGAATAGGAGATATGGGAAGAGACTCGATAATTGAACTTTGATTAGCATGACGCATTTGCCCTGTTGACTGAAAAGTTTGAAATCTTTACAAAGCCCTGTCCATAAGACAAGAATATCCCCAAATTCACGATCATTCCTTGAAGGAAGTGTAATGACTTCTCCGGCGAACTCATGGTGAAGAGGATCACTTCTTGGAGAAAAAGTAATCGAAGATTCATTTTGTTCTGGTTCATGATCGGAAATCACTTCGGAAGCGAGATTAAAGGGTGTATCATCAACTAAGTAATTATCAAGAAAAGGTTACGTCTCCTTCCGAATCGAAATAACCTTCCTCAAAATAGAAGAAATCCATACTAGAAAAGCATCGAATCTCATCATTATCATTCACTAGTTGTTACCAATTTTAGTCAAAGGCCCAATAGGCCCATTTATGAGTCCATTAAGTAATTTAGTCTATTTTATAAGTCCAAGACCAGATATTAACCCATTAATTGGGCCCAAGTGGGTTGGGTCCAAAGTTAAGTCCAATAGGTCCATTCATATACATTGGGCCTAATGGCCAAATATGGTCATATAGTCCATTTTAAGCTTGTTTATGAGTTTATAGTAAATTTTTGGGTTCTCGATGTCGGGTTAAGTTTATTATCAGTAGGTTCATCATATAAAATTTCCCAAAAGTGGGTCCTACCATCTCGGGTTTTAGTCGCAAAAACGCTTTACAATTTTTAGTATTGATATAGACGTAAAAAAAAAAATTATATGTTTATGCTTACAAAAATAGTCATATCTTTCAAACCATAATTGGTATACTTATAAAATTTACATTCCTAGTTTCATTTTTAAATGTATGTTATAAATCATAAGTCATTTTTATACTTATTTTAAATAAATATATAATTAAGGTCACTTCATCATACAAAGGTCAAGTTGGCATTTTTGGCTGAAAATTCACTTTCACCATTTTTGATGTCATTTTCAAACCATAATGAATTGGTTGATCATCCAATTGGTTCAGATCCTACATGATGTTATCTAGGTCTCGTAGTCATAGGTTTTTAACCAACTCAGTACGCAATCATGATTTTTTATACGTTCTGTCCAGCAAGGTCAGATTTGATTACTTTTGGTAAAATGGTCATAACTTAGTCAATTTTTACTTTCCATTGAGTATCCAATTAGCCACATTATCATCATTCAATTCTATACAACCTAGGTAAATCAAATCATGTCTAACACTTATGCAAAAATCCAGAACTTACTGTTTACAACAGCTCTAAATTTCTAATGAGTTCTAGCAAGTTTTAATGGTTGATTTAGTCATTTTTACCCTAGATCTACACATGCATTATCACTTTTATTACTTGATCATCATACATCATACATATACATATACATTTTGGAAATAAAAATAGAATGATAACAAAACTTATAAAGTTTTACCACAAGAAAAAGGATGGTGATGATCAAATGATCAAAAGAAATATACAAGACTTCACTTCAAGCTTGATCTTCACCCATATTATTTTAGATCACCATTTTTATTATCCATTGCATGTCGTATATTTTTAGTGGAAAACGTAGGAAATAACGAGGGGATTCGGAAAATATAAGTTGTTCGGATTGCATGTACTTTTTCCGGCGACCACGGCGGTTTCCGGCGGCGGTGACCGGCGGCCGACGGCGGCGGTGGCGGTTTCCGGTGACCGGAAAAGTTTTCCGGTGGTGGTGGTGGAGCTAGAGAGAAAGTGTGTGTTTTATTTTATAAAAATGAAGGAAATGAGGAAGTAAACTTCCTTATATATATCTTGCACTAGTTTGGACTTTTGACAATAATAATCCTCCCCTCTTTTCAAAAATTAGTTTTTGACACATGAACTTTTTACTTAAATAAAAATCAACTATCGTGGCTCGGGATTAAACTTCCGAGACCATTTTTATTTTCCGTTACACTTTTATTTTAATTTCTAACATTTAATAAAATGTGTACATTTTAAAACATTAGTTCGGCTCAAGACAAGGAACAAAGACGACGTTTGTAAAAATAATAAAATTTCAAATTTCCATTCGAAATAAAATACGAAATAATTATTTACGACAAATAAAATTTTAAATGTCGACGTTTGTTTATGAAAACTCACAAAATAAAACGAATGCAACAAAATTATTTCTACGGCATTTTTGAAAATATAAACGTCGATGCCTTACGTAGAATTCGCCGGTTCTTTGTAAAAGTCGCGTAATTTACGAATGTAAGCCCTAATTCTCCCGGTTAGTCGTGAGTTCATATCTCAACATAAAAATGAAAATTATAATTAATACTCGAGAAATAAATAACGATCTGAAATTGACGGATTGTCACAGCATTTCCCCCTAAAAAGGGATCTTCGTCCTCGAAGATCAATTCATCTTGTTGCTCGCTTCTTGTTAAAATCGAAGAGATGAGGGTATTTCTTCCACATCTGGTCCTCCCGTTCCCAAGTGTATTCCGGTCCACGACTCGAGTTCCATCGAACTTTCACTATAGGAATCCGACTTTGCTTAAGTTGTTTCACTTCTCTATCCATGATTTCAATGGGTTCTTCAATGAAATGCAACTTCTCGTCGATCCTTACTTCGTCAAATGGAATGATAAGGTCTTCATCTGATAGACACTTCTTTAAGTTCGAGACATGGAACGTATTATGTATTCCTTGAAGCTCTCGGGGTAATTCCAGTTTATATGCCACCGGACCTATTCTTGATAAAATCTTGAATGGTCCAATATAACGGGGACTTAATTTCCCACGTTTTCCAAATCGAACAACACCTTTCCACGGTGATACTTTCAGCATAACTTTGTCACCCACTTCGAACTCCAAAGGTTTACGTCTCACATCCGCATAACTTTTCTGTCTACTACGAGCAGCTAATAATCGGTTCTTGATTTGCACAATCATCTCTGTCGTTTCACGAATCATTTCTGGTCCCGTGAGTTGGGCATCTCCAACCTCACTCCAACATACAGGCGATCTACATTTCCTTCCGTATAGAGCTTCGAAAGGTGCGGCTTTAATACTAGCGTGATAACTATTATTGTATGAGAATTCAGCCAAAGGTAATTGCTTATCCCAGCAACTACCAAAGTCAATCACGCAAGCACGCAACATGTCTTTTTAATGTCTGTATTGTTCTTTTACTCTGACCATCAGTTTCAGGATGGTAAGCAGTGCTTATATCCAAATTTGTTCCCAATGACTTTTGAAGAGATCTCCAAAATCTTGATGTGAAACGAGGGTCTCGATCAGAAATAATCGACACAGGCACCCCGTGCCTACAAATAATCTCCTTCAAATACAATCCAGTAAGCTTCTCCATTTTATACTTCTCATTCATCGGAATAAAGCGAGCAGATTTAGTCAATCGGTCAACAATGACCCAAATTGAATCATATCCAGATGGTGTTCTTGGAATCTTTGTAATGAAATCCATTGTAATTCTCTCCCATTTCCAAACAGGAATTTCTGACTGCTGAAGTAATCCTGGCGGCTTTTGGTGTTCAGCCTTGACTTTAGCACATGTCAAGCATTTACTGACATACGCCGCAATGTCAGCTTTCATATTCGGCCACCAGTATAACTTCCTCAAATCATGGTACATTTTATTCGATCCAGGATGAATGGAATATTTTGATTTATGAGATTCTGATTGTGAGTTTTATACACTATAAAATATACTAATAATATTTCTAAAAGAGCAATTAAGAACTTTCCTAAAGTCTCCCTTAAGAAAAGCTCACTCTAAAAGATATATATATAATATATAATACGTATATTTAACCGGGAAGAATGATCACCCAGGTCGTTTCCCCAACGACTTGTGAAATTGAAACCACGTTTTAGCTCGGATTATGATTTGAATGAGAGAAAAGGTATTTTTGAGTATCTATAGTAACAATTAAAATGAACAATTTAAAGCAATTAAACACTTAAACAATTAACGGGAAACAAATAAAACGCGACAATAAAGCAAATATACTAAATTTAACCCCTAAAAATGCAAACTAAATTTCTAAACCTAAAATAGGACAAAAGAAAATTTTAAGAAAAAGAAAAATATTTTTTTGATTATTTTTGAATTTATTATGATTTAAAAACTAATTTAATCTAATTAAATCCTAAAAATAGCAAATTAAGTCCTAAAAATTGAGAAAAATGATTTTTAAACTTAGATAAGTCTAAAATAACATAAAAACTCAGAAAACTATTTTTAACTATTTTTAAAATTAAAATCCTATTTTTAAAATTAAAATCCTATATTTAAAATTAAAATCCTATTTTTAAAATTAAAATTAAAAACTCAAAAATGGAATAAAAATCTAAAAGAGGTGAAAATGATTTTTCTTAATGTAAATCTAAAGCTAATTTTTATAAAACTAAAAACTATTTTT
>BQNB010040416.1:0-12159 GCA_026074375.1 Tanacetum coccineum
AGAGAGAAACACTTGAGAGAGAATATCTTAGAGAGAGAAAGTGTTTTCTATGAAAGGAAATAATGACTAGCTTACCTCTTCCAAAGTTGGAAGAGGCTATATATAGTACTTACAATATACCGGGTATTCGTACCCGACTTAAAACCGAAAAACGTACTATTAACTATTAAACTACGAGCAATAATAAACAGTAAAATACACGGGGTGACCGAGTCTTTTTCTAATATCTAACACTTTTCATCAGTATTAATTCGCTTAACCGACATAGGCAAAGTGCGGTGCACAATTTATATTGTACGGCGGTTTTGGCCCCCGAACAGCCTATAAATAGCCTCCTTTTGATCTCCTATTTCACACAATCTCACACAAATCAATCTAGCTCGATTACACTACTTAAAATAGGGATCTTTGGGGATTAAGGCTTAACAAACCTTTGATCCAAACTACCCTTGGCACCACTACATCCCTTGATCATACTTCCACTCAATCGAAGCCATGCCGGATGATTTTGGCTTGTTATTTCTGGTTCCTAGAAGTGTAGTAACAATACATGAAGGTTCGGGATAATAGGATTCAATAGCTTGGGTTATTGATAATAGTTTCCGGTTGGAAAAGCTCGTAATCACCATATTTTAATCTTATAACTTTGGTACACTTCTATTATCTTTTGATATGAAAGTTACTGAATTTCATGAGTTTAATATGTGTTTTACTTGTTTGATTATGGAGTAGTGGTCTTGTATTTGTTTGGGCGATATGTGATCTTTGATATGAAGCGTTTGGATATGTGTTTATTGAATTGGTAAAACATATTTTATATAAGAATATAGACTGAAAGGGTTCTTTATATATGTGTTCTATCATTCCACTTATTATATTCGTTATAATAACGTATAAAGGACGAAAGGATTCGTTGTTATTAACTAGTATATTCACTCGTTACATTTAAAGGCTGAAAGGATTTGTTACTCGTGATATCTTTATTCTTTAAACTTGTAAACACTATCCTAAACACTTCCATGTCTTAGTGATCATTGCCTAAACAAACATGCTTTAATTCTTTGCTTGAATCATCTCTTAATCGCTTTCTTTACAATATTTAATATATGCACGTTTTGGTTAAATTGATCAGCGATAATCATTTTAGCCTTAGCACCTTAATTACAAACTATGAAAAACTACAATTATCTTGGGACGACCTGGACTTACCTAAACTATACCATACACGAAAGGGTATACTTGCCCAAGTGTTGTGTTTTTAGTAAAAATCAGTATTTCTAGTATTATAAATTTAAAGCTTGCAAAACACACATCACTAACTCACTTATCAAACCATGGTTAGTTTCTAACTAGACCATTTACTTTGGAGGAATACCAAATATGCCCTTGTCCGATGGTTCTTTTCTATCTCTTCGATATCAAACAAACGACCCCTAAATCTCTTTTAAACACTTCATAAATTTTAGGCTTTTTGAGTTGGTTGACCTTGAGTGTAAGAATGATTGAAAGGTCATAGCATAAAGTACAATTGGGGACTTAACAAGTGCGGGTATTTAAACAGCCAAAATCCCAAAAGAAAACACTTCGGGAATCTGGCGCGCTGACGCGTGGGCAGCGCGCCACTCACGAAATGTTTTTATACTTTTGGGATTTTTGGCCTATAAATACCGACATTTGGCCTTTGTATTCCTCACCTCTTGCAAACATTATTTCCTCTATTTTCTCTTCTCCTATCCTCTAAGTCTAACATCAAAGTGTTCTAATCTTCTCATCTTATCATTCTATTAAAGAAAACGCATCTCCGCAAGCGAGCCACACAAGTACCTAATCCATACTTGTGTGTTCAGTCGAGGGTCTTTTTTCTCATACTTTTTCTTTTAGAATTAAGTCTCTACGTTAGGTTAAGACTTGATTTGAACAATAAACTTTTATTCAATTTAGTTTTAAGAGATGTCGTGTATCTTTGTGATCAAGCCTAGATCATTGGGGATCTAGTTAGGGTTTGGTAAGCTTCCAATGGGAAGTTCTTAGTAGTCCTAGTTGATCTAAGTGATCCTAGAGGTTAAGTCGAATCAGGGGGTCTTAGGGGTGGATTCCAAGGGCGGTATACCGTAGGGAGTAGCTCTTCTTTGTTAGTGCCGATCTTAGTGCATAACGGTGGAGTGAATTGTAATACGGTTTGTAGTCCACCATAAGGATTATAATAGGAATAGTATAGGTGTCGTAGATTTTCAACTGGATGTATGAAAGGACTAAACCCCCTTCCTGAACCAATACATATCGTGGCCTATCTCTCTCTCTATCTATCTACTTATTGTTCTCATTCCAAAGTAGATTAGTACACCACTCGGTTCCTTCGAGACTTGAAATTTTGTAAACTTTGAAGAAGTCAATAAAACCGTATTCACACCCCTTCTACGGTTCTACAATAAGTATACCTTATTATGTTTTTTAAGTTTGATAAATGTATGCGGGCAAATGCGGCTAATTTTCTAGTAGAGAAATGAATTTTCAACACAGGCGTGTCAGTTGAAGGGTCATGTGTTCGGATTTTTGGATTTTATACAGTGCTTAGAATGTGATACGTGACGTTAGGGCTGAGCATATTGGACCGTCGACCGGACCGGACCGGACCGGAAAACCAGATCGAACCGGACCGACCAGACCTGATCGAACGTATTTTGGTCCGGTCCTCGGTCCATGCTTTTTGTTACATTCGGTCCTCGGTCCGGTCCGGTCCGGTTCGGTCTTACAAAAAAACTCGATGATTATGCCTTGTAGGACCGGACCGGACCGAAGACCGAACTGGACCGGACCGTACCATTTCGGTCTGGCGTTTTGGACCAATTCGGTTTCGGTCCGGTCCGGTCCGGTTTTAAGACCGTGAGCACCCCTACGTGATGTGATTAATTTCATATTGTTTGTTTAAAAAATTTCGTGTACTTTAAAAGGTAACATGTGTTCATAGTTGTTGGTTATGAAAATTGGATAATTTGTAGACTCTAACCACCATTTGATTATGCCTTTGCCATGAACTTGCTTTTTCAGTGTCTTAGGACTTTGCTTGCAAAAAATGAATTCGACATTGTCATTAAGTGATGCATTAAGACAAAGATATCATGCTTAATCTTCTATATATTCCTTATGATTTCCTTTTAATGTTACAACTTTGACGTTATTAATCTTTAGTATCTTATTATTTCACTTATTCGATTACATAAGTGTTGCAAAAATCGGCCGCCTAGGCGGCCAATTAATCAGCCCCTATGCGCTAGGTAAGGATTAACCGCCTTAATTTTCATTAATTGGCCTTATTAATCGGTTTGATCAAAAATAGGTCAACTTATCGATTAATCGGAGAAAAATCGGCCAAATCGGACAAAAACTGGCTAAATCGGCCAACTCGGTTACGGATAGAAATCGGCCAAATCTGGGATAAATACGCCAAATGGGGCATATATTTTCAAAATTTTATATTTTTATATATAAAAAGTTCAATCCGATTAATCCCCGCCTAACCGATTAATCGTTACATTGTACCCGACCGCCTAGCTAGCGCCTAGCGACTTTTGCAACCCTACACATAGGTGATGCAGATGTTTAATAAAATGGTCCTATAGATGAGGCGTGGTATAATAACCTCATGTCGTATATGGAGCGTCAGAAAAAGAAACGGGAAAGAAAGGATGAATAAAAGGAGTCCGGACGCTGCCAGAAATCGTTGGAAAAAAATGGCAGCTGTTGCGATATCCGAAGAACTTGAAAATGATGAAAATACGTACCAAGTTAAGGCAAACGATATTGAAAGTTTTTTTATGACGACTTTTATTTGGCATACTCTTCCGAGGACTCGCATAAATTTCCTCTTTAAACTATGCGTTAATTTGTGTTAAAAAATGTGTACATGATTATTCATTATCAATTTCACTCATTTTTGTTAGTTGCATATGCACTTGCAATTGCACAAATCAAGATATTGTATACTCATTGCATTTTATGTAAAACAATATGCGGTTATTATATTCGTTAATAGATTTGATGAATCATGAAATATGTCGTATATTAATTTACGGATATTACGCTTTGCAGCAACGCACTGCCGCATAATAGCTCGTTACTTGCAATTTAGGAGGGTACAAATAACCAACCCCTTTTTGTATAAGTTGTGTTATTGATACCCCTATTTGCCCACATGTTCGATACTTTTTATAACCTCCAGCCCTCCTCCTTTGACCCTTTGTTTAGAGTATAACACAGTTTTTGTCAGTTTTTGTTCCATATTTTTTGTTAGTTTAATAATTTTGACTTGCTAAAGTTTATAATTTTTTGTTTTGCACTTCCATTTCACAGTTTTATAATATAAACAAAATTATAAAAAAAATGTAGGGTATTACTTGTATTTTAGGGGTACTAAAAAGGGCATCCACAATCGGCCCATGTGGCATTGTATAATAATGACAATGTGAACGCTTAATCGATTGTGAGTTGCCACCTCATCCATGCATTTAATATCCACATGTTTTTTAAGAAACCGTTTTTATACGCATGAAATTTTTTTATTTTTTTATCGAAAGAGAAGCTATAATTATCGATTAGACGAAAGTACATCATCGGTTGTCCATGTATGTGCACATTCTGGAACACTACCTTCTAAGATTAACTCAGCACTGCATCTCAAAGCCCAAGTAGCTATACTATGTGCAACCTTGTTCCCTTCTCTTTTTATAAACGGCCAATTACATGAATTAAAACTAACTGAGTTAGACATGATTTGTGCCAACATGCTGGCAATTTGTAGAAGAGTTGTACCTCTTTGGAGCGCATTAACTAAGCACAACGAATCTGACTCAAAAATGATCTTGGAATAACCTTTATTATGTGCTTGGGTTGTCGTCCATAACAACGATTTAGCTTTGGCCTCCAACGGGGAGCTTGCATAGCATTCGGCCAGAGCACCTAAAAAAGTGCATCCCCACTGGCATTTCGAGCTACAAAACCCAATCCAGCCCTTCTAGACTCTTTTTGCCATGATGCATCACAGTTAAACTTGATGTAGTCACCATTTGGCTTAGTCCATTTAACTGTAGCTTTAGTTCGTGTTGTTGTAAGTTGTTGGTGATTCGCTTTGTGGTACTTCATAAGCAAAAGTTTTGCCATAATTTCAACATTTGTGTCCCTTTGGTTTATTGGGCCATGAAACTTTTTATTTCTTCTCATCCACAAACCCCATAGAATCATTAGAAAGTTCTCCCATTCCATAGGAAATTTATTCAAAATCACATGGCAAAAATCATCGAATGTGATCATCCCATCCATGTCATAAAATCTCCCAAAGTTGCACCGATCCCACACTTGCTTCGTTGATGGACACTTAAATAAGACGTGTATCGTATCTTCCCCCTTCTGGTCACAGTGTGTACATGATACTGATGTTAAACTAAGCCCTCGCGCTTGTAAGTTATTAATGGTAGGGAGATAGTTTTTCCAAGCACGCCATAAAAACAGCTTGACTTTGTTAGGAACCCTCGCATTCCAGATAGCTCGCAATAAAGTGGTAGATTCCTTAGAGACATTTTGCACTATATGTTGGGATGATTCTAGTTCTAAATAATAGGCTGACTTGCTTGAAAAAAGGACTCCAGGGCTGTTATGCCAATAAAGAGTATCAAAACTCCATCGATTTATAAAGCACGTTGTGATTTTGTTGCAAATGTTCATCGAGAACAATGACATTAGAAGCTCACGGTTCCATTCATCACCTTCATCATTTAATAAATCACGAACATAAGTTACCTGACAGTTATCCGGTTTTGGACCCAAACGCCTATGATCTTCAAGCCAATAGTCCTGCAATACATTGACACGATGACCATCGCCTATATTCCATTTACATCCATTTCGAACCAATTCCTTTACCGATATAAAGCTACGCCAAACATAGCTTGGACGGTAGCCAACATTTGCATCAAAGAAACTAGATCGTGGAAAATAACGAGCCTTCAACACTTTTGCAGCCAATGTTGTTGGATTAGTGATCAATCTCCAGACTTGTTTGGCAAGTAAAGACCTGTTGAACACTCCAAAATGACAAAAACCAAGACCTCCTCGGAAATTTGAGAAACATATCTTGTCCCACGAACACCATCGAATTAGATTTGCTTTGATCCCGTCACCCCACCAAAAATAGTTAAGAGCTATATGAATATCATCAATTAAGGTATCAGGAAGCATAAATATATTCATAACATACATAGGCATAGCTTGAGCCACTGATTTAATAAGGACTTCCTTTCCTCCGATCGAAATGGTTTTTTTCTTTCCATCCTTGAAGTTTCTTCTTAATCGTGTCGATGATAGCTCGAAACACCACCTTTTTTGATCTGCCAATAACCGAGGGCAATCCTAGATATTTAGATTAAACAGTAACTTCTCGCACATCCAGTGGGTCAATTATATGGGTATGAACATGTGGCTCAACATTAGCACTAAATGGCACCTCTGATTTCTCATAGTTTATTACTTGTCCAGATGACCTGCAATAACGTAGCAGAATGTTTTTGAGATTGATAACTTCTGCATTGGAAGCTCTCAAAAAGAATATACTGTCTTCAACAAAAAACAAATGAGATATCGCTGGAGCTCCCCTGCACACTTTGACACCATGTATGTGACCTTGTGTAACTTATTTCCTTATCATTGATGATAACACTCCTGCACACATAATAAAAAGATAGGGCGAAATAGGATCTCCTTGGCGAAGACCTCTAGCCGGAGTCACATGACCAGCTACTTGCCCGTTAATATTGAAAGAGTAGGAAACTGAAGATATACAAGCCATTATTAAGTTGGTAAAACGTGTTGGGAATCCAAAATTTTCCAGAACCGCCCTGATAAAATGCCACTCGACTTTGTCATACGCCTTGCTTATGTCAATTTTAAGTGCCAATGCCCCTCGCTTACCTTGTTTTTTGTTCTTTAACCAATGCATCACTTCAAAGGCAACGATTGCATTATCTATTATCATACGATCTAAAATAAAAGCTGATTGATTTTCGTGAACAATATGAGGCAAAATTGGTTTTATTCTGTTCACCAAGACCTTAGAAATGATTTTATAGAGCACATGACACAAGCTTATTGGACGCATGTCTTTAAGCGATTCAGGTCTCGACACTTTCAGAATAAGAGTGATTAAGTTTTATTGATATTAGGAGGTATCACTCTGGAGTCAAAGAAAGATGATACTATATTTACAACAGTTGAACCAACAAACACCCAAAATTTCTAAAAGAACAAAGCAGACATACCATCGGGTCCAGGGGCCTTTGTCGGGGCCATTTGCATTAGCGCATCATAGACCTCCTCCGTTGTAACATGTTTTTCAAGTGACAGTATATCATTTTCCGTTAGGATTGCATGAAATTATTTTTTTAATGGCAAAAATAACAAGCTTTCATTTCATTGAATATGCATGTTGTATTTCTACTTATTTATTCTATATATGCAAATCCATGCAATTCTAACATATGGCTACATAATCTAAATGAGATTTTTCTATACATTTTTATGAACTAATAAAATTTTATAACTTTGACAAATTTTACATTGTGGATATATATAATATCAAACTGGGCAACATTTTACTCTTTGGTATCTTTTCATGCGATTTTATATAGTATTAGGGCTGAGCATATTGGACCGTCGACCGTACCGGACCGGAAAACCGGACCGACCGGATCGGACCGAACGTATTTCGGTCTGGTCCTCGGTCTATGCTTTTTGTTACATTCGGTCCTCGGTCCGGTCCGGTCCGGTTCGGTCTTAAAAAAACTCGATGATTATGCCTTATAGGACCGGACCGGACCGAAGACCGAACCGGACCGGACCGACTTCGGTCCGGCGTTTTGGACCAATTCGATTTCGGTCCGGTCCGGTCTTAGCCGGTCCAGTTTTAGGACCGTGAGCACCCACCCCTATATAGTATAAGTAAATGTTTTGATGTGTAAATTTTGTAAATAATAAGTTTTAAGTATTTAAATTTATGTAATATACGAAGTAGATTATTAATGAATAATAATAATAATATCCGGTGATGTGGAAATTCAATAAGCAAGGTTAGGTTGAATGCGTTGTGGGTGTTTTGTATGAAAATTAAGTACGTCGATGTGACGGTGAGACATTGTATTATATTCAAAAGAGTTCGATGCATTGGTAATGATCTAGGAAAAAAAAACATGATCGCACCCGTCTTACACACTCACTTGGAAGTAATCATACCTCCAACCACCTGATAGTACTTTATAATCTAATTATTTGCACCACTAACTCAAAAATGTGCAACAAACAAATCCAACAATGATTAATACCAACTTCAGAAACATCTACATTATCAATAAATAAAATTAACTTCCTACAAATTGATCTAATTAATATGTATCATCAAAGAGGTTCTCCGGTCAAGAAATGAGTGACAAGTGCAAGTGCACTCTTTGGTTTGTAGCTTGGTACTTGGTGACCAGCCCCAAGCACTGTCGAAAATGTTAGATCTCCATCGTAAACTTGCGAAAATCCACCCGTCTGTGAATTTTTTGAAATCGATTAGTTAGTTAAAACCCTTTGTGATTTCATATGTTTAGCCCGTAAACCTCTTGGTGAGAGTACTAAAATAGATACATAAATACTTACCTCCCCTTGATGATCAACCAGCCATGGATGCCATGGAGTCTTTTCGGTAAGGTTCATAGAGTTGATGGTATGCTTGGTCGACGTGACGGGCACTTGTGCATCAGTGTCGCTACTGCGGAACAAATGACGATTAATACACATACTAAATATTTTTTGATTTCACACATCTTAAACAGAAGGATTTTTTATAAGGTTACCTGAATATCCACACGCGGAGATTATTCTCCATCAATTCCCGAAGGAGTGGAATTACTGTCCGTGTTCTATCATACCAGGCCAAAATGACATCAAAACTGCATAAGTTTTTAAGTGAATTATAAAGCATTAACTTGTGAGCAAATGGAAGAAGGCCATACGTAAAGTGTTAGATTTACCTGCACGAATCCCATGCATGATTGAGGTTTGTGACATTGGCGTGGATAGCATCTTGAACATCTTTACGATTCATATAAGCATAGGTATAATGCTCACAACATGGATCAACAGACTGTGACTGTTTAAATGCAAGAAGATTATACTCGCTTGATGTATACATGGATTTACTTCTATAAATATACACATGAATGAGGATTTACCATTGGCTTAGGTTCAAAAGTAAGATTTCCGTCCAAGCATAAAGGGGCATAGATGTTGTTGATATCAATATATGCCAAATCAGTAAGCAGATCACCAATTGCGTAGAAGCACTCATCTAGACCTTACATTTGAAGTAAACACACACTATAACTTTTTCTCTATGCATTTAATCTAGCTCGTAGCCAGTGTTTGATTAAAATATCTGTAGTTAGAATATATATATCTGCTACACATTTGTATGAATAATGATTCACCCAACAAAATGCATAGAATAAGGAGATTGGTTACCATGGCATGTCCGCATCTGATCTAATGTTTCAGATGATGCTATAGCATGTGAATCTAAGTAATCAAAAACTACTAAGGGATCTCTTCTATCATAAATCACCGGATTCCCAATCTGTCGACACCAAATTAATATTTTCAAGTTAATGCAATCAAACTGGTAGGTGATGAGGATCTTGGATGGCACAGAATAAATAATATTATCGAAAAAGAAGATAAGGATGAAAGAGGTACAAGGATCCCTTTAAGATTGATCAGGGTTCTGTTAGCCATATTGTTGTTGTGAAGAATGGTATGTGCAAGCTGAGGGACATAGTGTCCAGCATAGTTTTCTCCTGAGATATAGAAGTCTCTTTCTTTGTATTCTGGAAATCTTTCTAGCCAATTCAACATGAAAACATAATTGTCTGCTGCAGTCAATCTGTCTCCATAGTTACGGTAATGGGATGATGAGTTCGAATATGAAAACCCTACGCCCGCAGGTGACTCCACGAACAAAACATTTGCCACTGAAATTATGAGAAAGACCGTCATGTAAATGTTTATGTGGCTAGCTTTTAGCAGTACCATTAAATTTAAAAGTGACCCATCTGCCATAAATGTGGGCTCAAATCCCATAAGGAACACGTATATGTGTTGTGAGTATTTGCAGTACGTCATAGATTAAAGCTAAAGATTTGACTTGATTGAATTCAATACCCTGATTCCATGCAAATTCATTTCTGTAAAGAGTTTTGCCATCACTGTTGACTCTGAAAGGCCCAAGTTCCTGCATAGCTCCATATGCAAGTGAAGAACAACCGGGTCCTATATAGTGTTAAATAAAGATTATATGCACTGATTTTGATTTCAAACTTCAAAACAGTTTCAGCTATATAAGTCAAATGTTAAACATAGACACCAAAGTGCAATAAAGTTTTGGGTTTAAAAATTAGAGTTATAATGTACCTCCATTAAGCCATAGAAGGAGTGGTAAAGACTTATTGGAGTTTTCAGCTTCAACAAAGTAATAGTAAAATGCTCGACCGGCAGATTCGTTCACAGTAATATACCCACCATATTGGTCGAAACTAACGTTTGGTTGACCAGGCAATCTGTCAATTTTATCGCTGTTTTTCCTATCTTCTTGAGGAAGAACAACACTAGGCTTACTATCATATAGAGGTGGCTCGAAAAGGCTAATGTCAATAGCCGAATTACCAAACCGTTTGGCCCTATATAGATGGTCGAGTGCTCGTGCTTGTTTGTTGTGTGCACTGATTTGCCATATAAGGCATGAAAAGAAGAGGGATATGAGAAGAGCCCAAAGGGTAGTTTTCTCCATTAGCACCTCAAGTTATTAAATTAGATTGAGGGCTAACTATATGGTGGTTCTAATCACATATTATATTGAGATTGCAAGGTGGTTGATCTCTAAAGTTAAGAATTTTGAACAATATGAAAGATGATTAGCTGGGTTATAGGTAAAGATGCATGAGTTGATAAGTCATGATCATAAAAATTTTAGTTAGAATTTTCATATATCTTTTTTTTTTTTTTCATTAACAATGAATTTTATTAAGATTGTAGTTGAAATTATCTGCGCCTTTGCAAAACTGAAATAAACACAGAACAATAAAAATACCTTAAAAAGTAGAAAACTCCACATATAATCTACTCCCATCAACTTGAGGTGAAATCTATGCTTTGATAATGTTACATACACAACTGATATTTTGTTCAAATCTATGCTTCGCTATTATTGTCCCAATGGATGCAGATAAGACAGAACTGAATGAAATCCTTCACGGAATCACAATCCTTTAGCACATTCTACAAGCACGGAACCAAACTTTAATGAACCACCTAAAAAAATTCTTATATAAACCTGAAAACACAAAATTGGCACACGGGTTCACAAAACGACCTGATTGCAACCTTTGCATATACTATTATCCGTTTGGCCTTCAAAACATCTTAACCATTGTAATGACATTTTCAACACCATATGTACAAGTTAAACTTTCCTTCACAAGTTTCTTTACAAAATACAAAATATCATTTAATTACAAAATTACCATCGGGTGCAAATGGGTTCACATTTGACCCGTTTCAAAATAACTAGCATTAGCACAGAAAAAAAATATCCTAAAAAAGAAAACCATCAAATAATATCATAAATAACACTGTTTTTAAATCATCATAGCACAGTAACATTAATTCTGTAAGACCTTCCTTTTGCTCAAGATCTAGAGTTCATTAAATTCCACTAAGAAAATAGTTTTGGTCACTGCAGAGGATAGCAAATCGACAAACCTAAAATTGTAAACAATAAACAAACCTAAACATGATGGACATCAACAACGGAAGCGTCAAAAGAAAGCGAGAAATAAAATACATTTCCTAATCAATTCTTTGAATCCGCAAGAGTTTCGCCTGTCAAGAAATGTGTAACAAGTGCTAGTGAATTCTTCGATTTGTAGCTTGGCACCTGGTGACCCGCCCCAAGAACAGTGGCCAATGTTAGATCTCCTTCATAAGCTTGTACAAATCCAGCAACCTAACATTAAATCTTCTATAAGCACATTTTATGAAAATACTTTTTAGTCTAAACGTACCAATGAGTCCAATTAG
>BQNB010040416.1:15080-47424 GCA_026074375.1 Tanacetum coccineum
AATACAACTTGAGGTTTGGCAGTTTTAGTCCCTCAAGTTGTATTTTCTTCATGTGGATGACTTTTGACTTTGACTTGACTTGGTCTTTTCCACTCCGTGCTCAGTTTTGTTTGTTTTTGGCTTTCTTTTTGGTCTTTTCTTGAATATCCGTTCCTGCACAATACAAATGCAAACATACAAATACAATGTATTTTTGGTACGTTTTTAGTCTTTTAAGTTCGTTATTAATGGAGAATGGTATGTGTAATTAAGCACATACCAATTATTCAATTAATCGTTTGCATATTCAATTGTATCCTTAAGTAATACGTTTTGTACAAAATGTATTACTTTGGGCTTATAGAAAATCCGCGTACAAAACGTATTTATAATTTAGAAGCATCGTTACTTGCTTTGTTGCTTGCTTTGCTGCTACATATATTGTTATGCTTAACTGATAATGGAATACCACTATTGTTTTTTAATACTATTGCAGAATTACAATGAGTGGATAAGACCATCACAACGATCAGGACAAGGAACTGATTTCTAATGTTGTTGGATATGCTACTGGAGCTGCTGCACACAAGGAGTTTTCAACGTGTTTAGCGTGCTGTAAAAAGACGTGTGATAACACACAGCTTGCATACGAATGTCCTGGAAAGCACCACAGTAGGCCAGGTTCTGGGCATTGGTTCTACAGTTGAAACTCATTGTTCTTCTAACTACAAAGAATGACACAAACATGTAACATTCTAACAAAGTATGTTTTCATGTAGATAAACTTTGATGACTTCAAACATGTTACAATTTTTATAACTAGACACATACTTATGTTCTCCATAAAGTTTCGTTAGTGCTAATGTTGACTATAAATGTTGAGGTGTATTTTGTTGTTACAGATCGACAAGTACACAATTTGCATATTGACATGACATCTGATGTCTGAAGGACATATGTTGGATGAATTAATCTTTTATGTCTAATGTCAACTGTATTATTCTAGAAAACGGCCACAAACAGAATCAACAACTGAAAACAAAACAAACACAGCGCCTGCACAAACGTAAAACCCCGCGCTTCGTAGCGAAGCGCGGGTTAAAAACCTTGTTTAAATAATTTGCAGACTCTTTAAGAAGGTTGAGATAAATGAAGTTGGATACTGTGAGTCATGGATGACTTTTCTAGCTTTGACTTTTCAACCTTTAAAATGATCGTAATATGATTGGGATGAAAGTGGCTTAATGTCATTTTGGCACCTAGAGCATCCATAATAGTGGTTTATAAATAAGTCTAATTTTTTTAAGAGGTTCAAGAATTTTTGCTTCATAGGGTATGTTTGGCGACACGTAGCAGTAGCAGGGGTAGTAAGCATGAGCAGTTAGCAAGAGCAGTAAGCAGTGGCTGTTTGTCTAAAAAAAGTGTTTGGTAACGTAGTTTTATGTTGTGATTACAAAATGTAAAATTACGAAAAAGGACATATAACCCAATTAAAGAAATTATAAATTTTGTATTTGAGGGTATAAATGTAATTTTATAACAAACTGCTAGAAGCAGTTCTGAAATGCTTCTTTAAGAAGCATTTAAGATTGAAGCGGTTAAACAATATTCAAATGCTTATTGGGGTGTTGCCAAACAAACTTTTCATCTAAAATGCTTACCGCTTGGCGCTCCTAAACGCTCCAAAACACTTGTTACCAAACACAACCATAGTGAGAAACCGTTTCATACTTAGGTGGCAAGAAAAATTCTAGGATTATGAAGAGGTCCAAGAAATATTTATCATTATTTTTTTATTTTTTTATATGCTAAATAGTTAATGACATTTAAATGGTGATTGTGGAATTCCTAAAAATATAAACCTCCAAAAACTTTATCTATAGTGAGAATAGGTTCATAATATAAAATGCTTTATGAATTAATGATATTAGATGATGTGACACTTTTATAAACCTTTTAATAGATTCACCATTGTGGATGCCCTTATAAGAAATTAATAAATTGTTACGCTAGTGTTGCAGGAGAACGAATGGCCCGAACGACCTAAGAGGTAGAAGTCCAAGCCCGTATGGCATAAAGATTATGTCATATAATCTATCTTTATTTAAATGTCATTATTTAAGAATTTTTTCATGTTTATTTAAGAAAGTCAATAACTTGTGTTAGGAAAGTCGAAAGTCAATGTTTATCTTGTAGTCAAAAGTCAAAGGTCACAATAGCCTCATAATATGCCCATGGCCCATTTAGCTATTTTAAATACTCTTGTACACTTTCATTATAATCAATCAATCAAGTTAAAAGATCAATTCTCTTCTCTACTTTTCTTAAGGAGCTCGCACACACTAAAAGTGATGCAAATCTATCCATTCTTCTTTTTCTCTTTTCTGACGGAGCTAGCACACGCTTGAAGTGGTGCCCTATCCCGATACAACCACTAACAGGGTCGTATCAACTAGTGCTTTCATTGATAGCTCTCTTTGAGAGGGTTTTCAATTAGGGTTCCAAAAAAGTTACTGTTCGTCGGAGTACTATTCACGCACACTGTTCACCAGAGTTATTGTTCACGCAATAATGTTCATCGATACTATTCATCAAAAAAAATTGTTCTTCGAGTTATTATTCGCGGGAGGACTGTTAATGGCATCGAGCGGCAACGATTAGGACACGGAAAATGTACTATCAAAGCTCTTGCAAATGGGTATGATGGTCGAATACCAGAATGAGTTTGAGATGCTTATAAAACGAGTAACGGGAATTTCTGAATTTTTACTTAAATTGTTTTATATCTTCAGACTTAAACCGGCGTTACAAATAGAACTATTGAGGGCAAGGCCTACCACTTTAGTAGAAGCCTTCTCCTTATCCCGTACGACCGAGGCTCGTTTTGAGGACGAGCGGACAACCACAACTATCGTCAACCCAAACGACCTCAACATAGCGATACTAGATCAAGTGTTGGAGGAATCAATTCTTCATACGTCGGACAAGGTAGAAATTACCTCTGATAATGATGCACGAGATCAAGCTAGTGAGGTGGAAATGAAGGTGTTAGTGGATGGTAAACAAGATGACACAAAAGTGGTAAAAGTGGTGGTGTGGCCGTTGAGCAAAACAATGACGAAATGAAATTAACAAATACAAACACGTAAAGAAGAAAAAGATGAAGGCTTTTAAAGAAGAATATGGAATCCCGGAATCAAAATAATTTTTATTAGACATCACCTCGAGAACAAGGTGGTTTTTAAAGGTGTGGAGAGTGTTATGCCAGTGTTGCAGGAGAACGGACGGCCCGAACATATGGCATAAAGATTATGTCATATAATCTATCATTATTTAAATGTCATTATTTAGGAATGTCTTCATATTTATTTAGGAAAGTCAATAACTTGTGTTAGGAAAGTCAAAAGTCAATGTTTATCTTGTAGTCAAAAGTCAAAGGTCATAATAGCCCATAATAGGCCCGACCCATTTAGCTATTATAAATACTCTTGTACTCTTTCATTATAATCAATCAATCAAGTTAAAAATCAATTCTCTTCTCTACTTTTCTTTAGGAGCTCACACACGCTAAAAGTGGTGCAAATCTATCCATTCATCTTCTTCTCTTTTCTGACGGAGCTAGCACACGCTTGAAGTGGTGTCCTATCCCAATACAACCCCTAACATGGTCGTATCATAAATATACCACTGCAATTCATTTCTTCAAAGTACGTACGATGAGAAAACATAGTTTAATTTCTTCAAAGTACGTAGGATGAGAAAACATAGCTTAATGTATACTTAATTAAAGGTTATTTTATGTGACGTAACTAAAGTCTATAGAGGCAACTATTGAGTACATATGATATACATTTAGCATTATTGATGTTTCATAAGGCTACCCACTACGGGTCGGACGACGGACTCGGTCGTCGTCGGTCGCCCCCGTAGTGGTGACTCAGTCGTTGCTTAGGTCGCCGGAGACCATTACACCAGTTGGTCGTCCTCACGACAAATCTCGACCGAAAGAAATAGGAATAAAAATTGTTATATTTTCCAACTTTTAATAAAAAAAACTTTTTATCTTTAAAATTTCAAACCCTTTAACACTATAAATACCCACTTATTTTACCATTTTATACACACTTATATACACTTTCATCCACTTTTTTAAATGGCTTGTTCGCTACCACATACCGACTCTGAAGTCGAAGCTTTGGTTCAAAAACTAATTGACGAAGATAAATATCGTCAGAACGCGATTCTGGATTTAGCCTTGCAATTTGAAAATTCATGCACAGTTAAAGACGATCTTAGAAATGCTTACGAGAAATATACTGACATTTCACAAGAGAGTCGTTCTTTGATCGACAGTTTCTTAAAAGAAGGTTCTAATAAAG
The DNA here is from genome assembly GCA_026074375.1 of Tanacetum coccineum. NCBI lineage: Eukaryota > Viridiplantae > Streptophyta > Magnoliopsida > Asterales > Asteraceae > Tanacetum > Tanacetum coccineum. The sequence continues at coordinate 19,439 of BQNB010040416.1, forward strand.
ATTACGAGCTGAATCTTTCTATGTATGGAAAGACGGCAAAACTAGAAAAATAAATAGATGCTAAGTTAGCTTGACTACTGGAAAAATACTACGACCGCTCACAAGAAAGTGTAGGTTGTTCGTCATCACATGCTGATTTATATCTTACTGAGAAAGAGCTACATCAACTACATCTAGATGAAGAAGCCTTAAGAGAAACACTAGAAGAACAAGCAATGGATGCAAAAGCACGGGAGAAGAAGATTAGGCAAAAACAAGCTGATGATGAAGAATTCTTTTTGGAATTTGGGATGGTGAGAATTGATTCAGATTATGAGTCATCAGATTAATAAACTAGGAACTATTTTAATGTAATGTTTTAACTGTTGTTTTAATTTAATGTTTTGAATAAAGTATTGTTATTTTAAATTCCGTTATTATATTTTCAAATTTTGAATTTCAACGGCTAATTTTTCTTTATAAATACCTTCACCATCTTTTCATTATATCACACAACTTCTTAACCATCTATCTCAAATGGATTTCAATTTCAATAACGAAAATGAACCATGTGAATTCAGTCTAGGTATAGATGATTTCGATCTCCATTTAACACCCGTTGTGCGTTCCTCTAGTAGCACATGTGTTGAACCATCTCCTTCAACCCCAAATCCAGGTAGGATAATACCCGGTCATGCGGGTATTGTTCAGCAAGCCAAACTGCTTAAAGAAATGAATATTCTTCTTAGTTGAGACGGGGCAGTAATGTCGACACAAGAATATATGCAGAAAGTTGTTGAGGATGTGGATGAGGATGATGATTTTAACAGTGGGGCGTTGGTTAGCGCCACTAACTATTTGAATGCATTTGGTGGCACTGTAACTGGATGTTTGGGAGACATCGACAACTTTCTGAAAAAGAGAAAACTTAAACAAGTTGTTGCAATAGTGAAGTTTTGTTCTCCGAATATGCTTGGCAATCTAAACGTGACTCTGAAAGATCTATCAGGTATAATACTTGGAACAATACATTACAAAGTCCTTGATGTGGGTAGTTATGAAAAAGATATTACTATAGGAGCTGCTATGATACTAGCTAATGTCTCTGTTTTTACTCCTAAACCATCACAGCATTACCTTAACATTACAATGCGAAATGTGATTGAGGTTTTCCGTAAAGATACAGTTCTTGAAAGTGATAGTGGTTAACATTAACATATATGTAATGTTTTTTTATTATTTATGTAATGTTTTTATTATTAATGAAATTTAAATTTGAAGTTAAAAAAAATGAAGGTCGCCTCATAGTGGTAAAAGGTCGCATGTAGGTCGCCGGAGAGAGAAAACTGATGTGATGTCGGAAAATGTAAGTCAGAACCTATAACGATAGTGAGTAGCCTAAGAGGAAATTAAATAATAAAGTTATCATCTTCAACCAAAGTCTAGAAGCACAAATATAAAATAGAATGTGCAAATGTATTTGATGAACACCAAAAATTGTTGTTGGTCAAGAATTTTGAAACGTTTTAACGGCAAATTGATAATAGATAAATAAAAAGATTAAATCTTTTGAAAAGAAATCTGGATTAAAAAAATGTGTTAAATTTTATGTTGCTCAATTATTTTAAGTTCATCGTTGTATTATTCGTCAAAAATTCATTTTCCTTCAAAAGTTTACGCAAAAATTTATAAAGTTCGAGACAAAGAGGAGTCACGGAATGAAAATAAATTCTTTTAAAAATAAATACTCTAAATGATCTTTAGCGGCAAAAAATAAAAAAATATTAAAGAAGCAACTAGCAAGACGCTAGAAGCCAAATAGTACAATACAATCTAGAAATAAACTAAACAACACATTCTAGACTCTCCCCGAGGCTTTAACTGAGGACTACAAAATGGATGAAAAAACTCTTACCAATTAACGACAAGAGAAAAATCCCCACCCACGGAGGCCGAGCCACCAGTTTTCACTCTGGGGTGTTTTTTAATGCAGTCCCAAACAAGCCTCGAGGAAAAAAAATACAAAATAGAAAATGCGCATCAAAAAACCAAGCGAAACCCACGAACAACCGGCAACATCATCGAATGTCATAATTCGCAAGCAGCAAAGGAGACTGGTTTTCTCAATCATATCGTGAAAGATTGCAACCATGCACCTTTGGAACGTACCCGGTGCATTGCATAACCCAAAAGGCATGCGACGATAGGCAAATGTCCCGTAAGGGCAGGTGAAGGTAGTCTTCTCTTGATCAAGTGGGTCAATCGGGATCTGAAAGTAGCCGGAGAATCAGTCCAAAAAGCAATAGTACTCATTTCCGGCTAATCTTTCAAGCATCTGATCCATAAATGGCAACGGGAAATGGTCTTTACGAGTTGCATCATTGAGTTTTCGGTAATCGATGCAAACTCGCCATCCCGTAACCAACCTAGTGGGTATTAATTCATTTTCTTCATTTTTTACCACGGTTATGCCTCCCTTCTTAGGGACACAATGAACTAGGCTTACCCAGGGACTATCAGAGATAGGGTAAATTAACCCGGCATCAAGAAGTTTGATAACTTCTTGCTTAATAACTTTATGGATTTTGAGGTTAACTTTTCTCTGATGCTGAACTACGGGTTTGGCATTTTCCTCCATCAAAATCTTATAGGTGCAAAACTGTGGATCTATCCCCTTAATATCAGAAATCTTCCAAGCTATGGCATGTTTGTGTGACTTAAGAACCTTGATCAGGGCAGTTTTATCCTCATCTTTTAAGTTTTTAGCGACTATAACGGGTAATTTGTCATCACCCTTACAAAATGCATACTCAAGATGGGATGGTAAGTCTTTGAGTTCTAGGTCGGGAGGATCTTCACATGAAGATTTAATCTCTTCAGGCACATTTATTTCACAAACTGGTGACGGAGGGAGATTTGGGTCACTATTGATCACACTTAACAATTCCTCAAGGTAAACAGTATCTCCCTCAGAATCATAGATGCCGTCAACACCTGGTGGTATTGAATCATCATGTTCAAGAAATTCATCGATCTCTTCCATTAGAAAATCACTTCCTCCGAAGGGAGTGAAGATGGAGAGCGAGAATCGATCATAAGGTCCGAAGTAGAAGTGGGATTGCCACTTTCAGAAATTTCAAGTACTTCTTGAACATATTCTTCACAAGCAATGTCAATAACATCGACTCGGTTAACCGATTCAATGATATTGTAGGAGAAAGTCTTAGTATCACCAACTTTGAAGGTCACGGATTGGTCATCATGTCTAAGGGTCATTTGTTCACCGTGAACATCTATCAAGGCACGTGCCGTTCTCAAGAAAGGTCTTCCTAAGATTAGGGGAACCCGAGGATTGGCAACGTAATCAACGACCACAAAATTGGCAGGAAAGAAAAACGTTCCAACTTTCACGAAAACATCCTCGGCGATGCCGGTTGGAGTAGAAATCGTTCGGTCGGCAAGTTCAAGAATCATTCGGGTTTTGGTCAAAGCTGGGAGACTTAGATTTCTTTCAAAATGTAAGTGTGCATTAGGTTGATGCTTGCACTGAGATCGGCCAAGGCTAAGCATTCATTCATCTCCGGAAAGTCACACGGTATAAGAAATCTACCGGGGTCTCCAAGTTTCTCGGGAAACTTTTTTAGGATAACCGCCGAGCAATTCTCGTTTACCGGTGTCTTTGTCAACTCAATTATCTTATCTTTGTCATTGAGGAGCTTTCTAAACATTGGTGCAAATTTAGGCATGTGTAGGAGAGCGTCCGCGAAACTTAGCTTGAAATTGAGATTCCGAAAAATCTCCATAAATTTTAAAGCTAAAAGATCGTCTTTTTCACGGAGTTTCTCTTTGTTGGCCCTTGAAGGATAAGGTAATGTTGGTTTAGTCTTTGAAGCAACAACGGTCTCACCAATTTGGTTGTTAGTTTGGATTACCAGAGGTTGGATGTTTTCGGTGCTTGGTTGCACCGTATCCTTTGTCACCTCGGGTTCATTTTCCATCTCTTTAGGAAGAGAAGAAGTTTGAGGTCCATTGTAGGAAACACCGCTTCGGGTAGTGATTGCTTTCACATCACCTTTCGGGTTAGCAATGGTGTTGCTTGAAAGAGAACCCGAGCCCAAAGTAGAATCGGTATTACTATTCACGAATTTGGTGATCAGGTCCGTTCATTTTACCATTTGATTTTGCCATAGTTTGAATATACCGCCGATCATTAGCTTTAACGTAGTTATCAAAATCGGACTTAGACACACCTGGTGCTGGAGGAACTGGAGCGGGAGCTTGGTAAGGTGGAGCTTGAAAAGTCGGGGTTTGATTAATCTAGGGTTGGTAAACTTGTCCTTGATTGAAAAATTTATTACCCCTTATTTTGGTTAAAATTGTTCCCCCGATTTTGGTTGAAATTGATCCCCCGATTTTGGTTGTTTTGATTGGTTTTTGCATAGGGGGTAAACCGGGATTTCGGTTCGAATTTGGTTCTTGCAATCATCTCGAGGTCGGTAACTGGCATTCCCTTGGTTTGTAGTTAACTGCGGTTGTGCTTTTGACACGTACTCTTGAATATTATCACGATAAACAGTTGCCATCGGGTGGCTTGGACAATTTGGTAAGAATGCCACCCCGCAATGTTACAAAACTTTGCTCACGACGCTTTTCGAGAGCGGGATCGCTGAGTTTGGTTTTTCTTATCGAGAATCAATGCTCTAACCATATCCTTAAGTTCAGCAACATCGGATGAAACTGTTGGGGTAGAAGAGTTCGTACTCACTTTGGAAACAATGGCCTTGCTTCGTGATTGACGACTTTGGATTGCTCTCGACTGAATTTTTTGGCATTCTCGAGGCATTTTATCCAGCAAAGTTACCACCTGAAAGCGGTGTTCAATGAATCTTGATCATTCGAGTGTAGGGCATTTTTGAATGTATCGAGTTGATGCAATCTGTAAAACCCATGATGCGGGCATATCCCATAAGAAGATCATTGAATCGGGTTGCCATGCCTCGTAAAATGTGTCTAATTTTTGTTGAAATCTCGTGATTTCATTCGAAGATTTGTTGTTTTAGAAGGGATGGGAAAAATAGAATTTGATATTGAATTTCAAAACAGATATCTCCATGTAAGAATCAGACGAGGGAGTTCTTTTTCGAGCCAATCCGTGGTGGCTCCCTCGAGGGAAAATGGGAGTAAAGCTAAGCTTAACCGGACGTACTCGGATGTTCGGTAACTTCAACGTAGAGTGATCTTGTTGAAATATCGCGATATGAGCATTGTGGGTCTTCTTTATCATGTCCAAAAAAAATTGCTTATTTTGAAACAAGATTAAGAGGACATGCTTGATCTCATAGTTGATTCGCGGGGGGTGATTTTCTGAGAAACAACGATTCGCAATCCTCGTAACCCTCGATGGGTTGCTTGAGACACATTACGCCATAGTTACGATTTATCGGCCGTCGTAACTATGGGAGGTAAGATTGAATGTTTTGATTGTTTTTGGGTTTCTCAGATTTTGGTGATCGATTCAACAGAAGTTTGTCGGACTTGTTGTTGTCGACGTTTTACGGGCTTGTGAACGAGTGTGCGCATGCACAAAATAGAAATTAAAAAAGAAAATTTACACTAATTTTTTTTTTTGGTTTTTTCACTTGATTTATTCACAATGTATTTTACAGGACTAGGAAGGTAGGACAACATTTAACAAATAATCTTACATACTTCACGGTGCTCTCAAAAATTATTAACGCACAGGTGAGCGGAGGCCAGTGGAATAGCAGGCGAAGCTTATTTCTCCTTTCGGGTTGTAGTTCCTCGGAACAACCCTCCTTATACCCACTTTATAGTTTGTTAATCAAATCGAGGTGAGCCGTACGTCGTAAGAGACACAAATGACAAGTTTTTAAATCTTTTGTTCGATTGGTAACCATCTAGTTCACCTGAAATTTATTAATGATATTACTTTAGTGAAAATGTATCTATATGAATGACTGATTTTATTCTTGATTAAGACAATGATTTTATATTTTTCGGTTTTTTTTCTTGTTTTATAAATATATACTTAATAAGAAAAGGAAAAATATTTTTGTATTTTTTAAAAATAAAGAGATTTGCACCAAATTCAACACACAATTGTCAAACGTTTTCGAAATTCGTTTCATTAGCCTCACCGGCCAAAACGGCGCTCAATAAAAAATATTGATTAGTTAATATATATATATATTATATATATTATATCATATTATATATATATATATATATCATATATATATATATATATATATATTATATATATATAATCCCAAGCAAACACCTCAACCAATTACCTTTTTCAAGGTCTTGGTCAAGGGTTTTCAAATTAAAATAAGTATTGTCCGGATGTTTTGATTCCCGGGTCGTTATGGTTCCCAACGAGGCCTGAATGGAAAATCGAATGACGAATGAAATCGATTGTTTGAAATTATTACAAGATTAATGAATGGTTTTTTATTTCTAAAGTTAAAATATGATAATACAATTAAATTAACTTAAAACCGAAGCTTTAATTGCTTAAATCCTAAAAAACGGAAACGGAAAACGAGAGGTCAAAAACCTAATTTTGCCAATTTTAAACACTTAGTTAGAACAATTTTTAGCTAAAAATAGATTCTACTTGATTAAAACGAAGTTTAAAAAAATACTAGGGACTAAAAACGGAGTTTCGTTTGGACCAAAACGATGTCAAAAAGAAAAACGGGAACGAATCCCGTTCTTTAAAAAGTGAAACTTTGCAAAAATGACCCTACATATGTAAATTTATTTTTCCTAGAAAATACACAATAAAAGAAAATTTAAAAAAAAAGATTTGTATTTTTCTGATTAATATTTTAATTTTTATGAATTTTTTAAATTTTTAAAGAAAATAAATTATAAAAAATACTAGAAGTTTATAAAAAAATCTGGAAAAATTACACAAACTAGCTTAAAGGCTGAGGGTCCTAAGAAAAATAAGCTGGGGAAACCAGCTTATCAAATAAGCCGAGAAATAAGCCCAAACAGCTTAATAAGCAAATGGGCCAACAAGCCCTTATATAATAAACCTTACAAACCACTACCGGATGAGCTATTGTAGCACAGCGGTAGTGGTGTGGGGTTTAAAAGGGTTGAGGGCTTTGAGGTCCCGGGTTCGAGCCTTGCTCACCCAGGACTTTGGCCTTCCCCTTTTTATTTTTTTTTTCAAATTTTTTCTTACAAACTTAAAAAGTACTTATAAATAAGCAATTTTCTTAACTACAAGTTTTTACAAAAGCTTATGAATAAGCTGAAATTTAGCTGAAAAGGTTGGCAGTGGCTTAAATGAACAAAAGGCTTAAGTACCTCATTATTTTTGGCTTATATGAACAAGTAAGCAAATGAAATATACAAATAAGCAAATAATCTAGGCTTAATTCACAAGCACAATGAGCATGAGGGTACAAAAGATGGGCTAATTTTGGTAAGGCCAAATAAGCAAGAACTAGCTCTAACCAAACAGACCATATTGGCTTATATGGTACAAAGGCTTATTTTTTCTTACTTTTTTAGATTTGAAAAAGCAATAGAATGCAACAAGGCTGAAAGATTAGGCCTAAGTAGACTAATAAGCAAATTTAGGTTGAAATAAGCTCAAGAAACTGGAAATTAAGCTAAGAAAAGTACATAAGCAAACTGACACAAACTATGTATGCAAGGTAGATAAAGAAGCTACTTTGGGCTTATTTTTAAGCCCTCAGACAAACAATTAGGAGCTTATAAGTTAGAAAAAGGAAAAGAGGACATAAAAGGCTATAAGTAAAAACTATCTAAAATTATTTTGAGCAAGAAATAAGCAATGAAAAAGGCTATTCAAAAAGGCTATGACAGACAGATTGCTTAAATCAAGGGGCACAAAAGGACTTTTCTTTTTTTTGGATTTTCAGACAAATTAAGCAAAACAACTGAGAGATAAGCAAAACCTAATAAGCAACTAACAACAAAAAGCCATAGTTAAAAAGCAACAAATAAGCCAGAATAAGCCAATAAGCCTTTTGGCTTAAACTGCAGTCAAAGAGGCCAAACAGCCTACTTTTGGCTCAAATTAAGCCATCTAAAGTAGGAGTTAAGGCTTGGGCTTCTAGGGACTTATAAATGAGCTTGTTGGCTACTTAGAAAAGTGAAAAACTCAAGCTTTTTAACACAAATAAGCCAAGAAAAGTTGGCTTGAAGTCTGGCTTTTGCACCAGGGGAGAAACACATATTTTTTTGGTTTTCTTTGGCAATATGCAGACTAATAAAGAAGCTATAAAAATAAGTTCAAATTGGGAATTAAGCTGAAACAGATTAACTTTATACTATAAACTACTTATAAAACAAAATTAAGAACCTAAAACCTATTGGAGCTTATCTAATTTGACAGCCTCTCACTAACCTCCTCCTGTGACATTTCCCAAGGGACAAACTACGCCTCTCTTCACTCCTCACCCTCCGCAGCATTGAAAGGCACAAAGGAACACTAAATCTACCCTGATCTTTACTGCATTATACTCAAAATGGGGCAAGAACAAAACCTTAAAAAGATTTTTAACCAAAGATTAAAAACAAGAAATTTGAAAGGATTTAAAAACTCAGATTCCTACTACTTATAAGAAACAACTTAAAACAACTTTTTAACTTGGGAAACTTATGAAAGACTGATTGAAATGACATGAAAAGGCTAGGCAAAGTTGCCTTAATGACCCATTATGGTTTAAAAACCATAATGACCCGTTTTAAGGCTTGACCCAAACACCCCTTTAAGTAGTGACATAGCAGTACAAAGCTTTTAAAACTGATTTTTTATGAACTAACTCTTATTACCAGATAATCATTAGTTTAATATGGACTTATTGGTCAACTAAAAGCTCAAAGATAAGCAGTTACAATAAGCAATGAAAAGATGGTCAGGTATGAGCTATGGTAGGACAGAACTAAAAGAATAAATACAAAGGAAATAGAAAACAACTAAGAAGGTTCAACTGACAAGAAATGAGATAAAATAAGCAGTTATCAAGAGCAATAAGGCAGTCTAAGCTCTATTTAAGTAATGCTACAGTGAATAAGCTTATAGTGAGAAAAATGGCAATACCCTTGGTCCTTAGCTTAAACAACAGGTTCAAAAGCTTAAATGAGCTAGTATACTAGCTCATTATACCCATAAGTCCATCCATTTCAGACTTATCATCCAAATTATAAGCTGTGGTATTTTTTTTGGGTATTTTTGTGACTTTTTTCTTCACTAATTAACTTTTTTTTCTTTTACTTAATAAAAGCAGCTTATAAATAAGCTTATTTGAGAGCTTTTTAACACAATGCAACACAAATTATTAGCTTAACAACTTGGAATTAAAGATTGGCTTAAAACCTCAATTTTTCATTAAAACTTGAGAATAGTACAAAGCTAAAAATTAAAGTGCAATAAGCTGTAAAATGACTTAAAAATTGACAATTTTAAATATAAAGCTATAGTTATGATAAGATGCTCCTGGCTTACAAAAGGTACTATATTTATAGCCGAATGCTTTTCTTCTTGGTCTTGCAGATGTGCTTCTTTTGTGAGACACTTCCAAGGTTGTGTTAGTTGTGTGAGAGACTTCCAAAAGTGAATCTTAGCCCTCAATTCCATCTTGTGCTTCTTTATGAGCAATCTCAGCCATTGAAAAGCTTGGAAAATGGTGGGATTGCCAACTTGGCAATCTTATAAGGTATAGGGCTGATAGTGGAGTGGGGAGGGATGTTTTAACCATGGGTTGTTTGAGGTGCAGGGTAAAAGAATGAAGAAGAAACCCGTGAGTGGTTGTGGGGTTTTTTAGGCGGGAATTTTGGTTGGGAGGGATAAACAGGGAAAGATTTTGAGTTTTGGCAAGTTCAGTCCTCCAACTCTTATATTCTTATTTCAAAATTCGTCCTTGTGGTTAAATGAGTTTGAGGGTTTGGCAAGTTTAACCCCTCATGTTATATAATTGAATTGCAAAGTCAGTCCTTGTGGTGTCACAACTTTAGGGAGTTGGCAGTTGCCCCCTTAAGTTGTATTTTCTTTATATTGCATTTTCAACCCTTGTCTTTTTATCTTGTAATATAACTTTGGGATTTGGCAATTTCAATCCCTCAAGTTATATTTTTCTGATTCAGCTTCTCGGAGTTATCTTGACTTTGTCGAGGTTGACTTTGACTTTGACTGTTTAACTTTTCTGTTGACTTTTTGACTTGGTTGACTTTTTGGCTTGGTTTGGCTTCGTCTTTTCACACATTTCCATTCAGTGCTCAGTTTTGTCATTTTTGGCTTTGTTTTTCGTCCTTTTGTGTGATATCCGTTTCCTGCATAATACAAATGCAAAACAAACACATATTTGGCAATTTTTGTCTGTTTTTGGTCATTTAAGATCGTTTTATTAGATATAAAATATGTGTAATTAAGCACATATTAGTAAAACTGGTTTAGACCATAATTAGTTTGAAATCCTTTCCTAAAGAGACGATATGGTGAGAATAAGGTCCACATTAAGGTTCTAGTTTCGCACGATTTAGGGGTTATCCTTTTTAGATAACCCCGGATTCAAAATTTGGCTTTATTAATATTATTATTGCAACATTATTAAACCTCGGTCCTTTAAACAACTGCCACATCGGTATGTGAGCCGACCATGGTCCAGGAGTCTTATTTCGACCTCGATAATTTCCTCGACCTTTTAGAAGGCTGCAACATCGGTTGTGAGCCGGCAAGGTGCAGCAAACTTTTATCAGTCTCAGATTATTACTATGTGCCTTATTTAGAAGACTGCCACATCAGTTGTGAGCCGACAAGAGGCAGTAAACTTTGATCAGCCCACGATTTTTATTATTATTCACACCTCCACCCTTTAAACGACTACCACACCGGTTGTGAGCCGGCAAGAGGTAGTGGTCTTATTTCGGCTTCGGTTTATTACATAACTTATTATTAGCCAAATTTCAAGTCTTGTGGTCTTTTAACTACCTAGACAACGGTAGCGAGCCATCAGAAATTGGTTAGCTATGTCCCACTAACATGACAAAACTCAATGTGTACCTTACTTTCACGAAGATAGGAAGCTCTACGAAGTGTATCTAAATAAGAATCGAAAAAAACCTAAGCAACTTATATTTTATTAAACAATTATATAACATTTATTAAGCTGATGGGAGCAAAAAGCCATAATTAACCTCTATGAGCCTTAAAGAGTTCCAACTACTCTATGTTTAGCATCTAACTTATATACAACTCTATCATTTCATGTTCTTCGCAAATTTAAAATCTTTAATAAAAAGATCGGCGAATGCTTAGTCTAATAAAAATAAGCTTAGCATATTTAAAGTCTATCATGGAAACTTGGCAACTCTTGGCTCTTGTCAAGCTAGGAATTCGCGTTTTTTAAAGGTTTTGTTATAAAAGACTAGCAAAAGCTTAAATTTATATAAGTTAAGGGCAAGCTTTAGGAGCGCAACATGCTCGATCAAGTCAAAATTTATTCCTTAAAAAGACAAAACATCATGTCAAAACACTTATTCTATTTTTGAAAAAATTTAAATTTTGGCATATTTTTGCTATTTTTGGTGGAAAAACAGGGTTACGTGAAGACAAGGCAAATGCAAGTAAGATCAAATCGAAAGATCCCCCCATACTAGAACTACACATTGTCCTCAATGTGAGACTGTCACCCCCATACTAATTTCAAGGCATAATCCAAATATTAAGGGGTCTCTATGCAAATCTAAAGCCGTTTATTAATTATGCTAATAGATAAACGTGATATCAAATAAGAATCTAGGATATCAGATTCCCATATATAAGCATGCGAAGGATTGAAGCTCGAGTGAACAATGGACAAAACCATGAGCACGAGAGTCTTCATAATCCGGGCAATCCTGAACATAAAACACAAAACATAAAAAACAGTGAAAGGATGGGATGCGAACCTTCCTTCACTTCTTATTATAATATTAATATTAATATCTTCTTTACTAAGGATAAGCATGGGTTGCCACCCACGAAGCGCTTGTTTTTGTACGAGTCTCTAGCTTGACTCTCCCCATATCATCGTGATATTAGGGACAAAACATGTGGAAGAGCAAATTCATTGGAACATTCATATGCCACCGGTTTTAAAGGAAGAAAAACGAAAAGCGGAGATGCGGGGTCAAAAATGTATCCTCAATCCCAAAGAATGAGAGGAAGAAATGAATCACCGATAGGTGAATTAAGGAAGAAAAAATTCGGAATAAAATATGTGATGGAAAGATAATGGCGATCCTCAAAGGGTAAGCTCACATATGTTGGAGAAAAAACTTGTCTCATGTATACGAGGGCGAAATAACTTTGACCATTAATCTTCAAATCATTAATATCATTTAAACTCTCGGGTCTGATCAAGGAACACCTGGGATTGAGGGAGACTATGTATAGTAATCAATCTACTAAGCAAAATCTCAGATAGAGTATATCTCCTTCGAATCATCGATAACCGATCTTCAATATTCCGTTAGAAATATCAACATCATGAAAAGCATCAATCTCATCAATATCGCCTCCCGGTTAAAAATTTTGTCTTTGGTCATTAAATCATTAATTGGAGCATCGTACAAAATCTTCTTCCATTCATTCGTTTTAGATTTCAAATCAAATAAATCATTCATCTCTTAGAGAGTTGGCTTCATCGGTGATCCCTCGTGTCTGGAAAAATCGATTCTTTCGTAGGAGTAGTTGGAACTCGGTGAAGAAGAATGCTAATGTCGTCACTCTGGGGCGAAAAATTTTTCCTTATTAGAATCGAAAAGCGAGTATTGTGATAGTAAGTGGATTCATCAAGGTTGGAATCATAAGAATATTTGCCCTCGATGTCCTCTAACACCTCATCAAAAAGAGGATTTACGTCACTAGAGATGTATTCGTCATCGAATTCGAAAAAAGTGGGTTCGAGTTAAAATATTACATTTTCTCAGGAACGTCCTCATCGTATAGTGACTCGTATCACTAGAAGTGAGATCATCATTTAAATCAAAGAGGAGGGTAGATGAAAAGTTCACGATTTTTTCCTCATAAACGTGAATGGGAGAGAAATCATCACACGAAGGTAAATCACAATCACTATCACTCTCGAATGTATCCTCGGACTCACTTAGGATTGGAACAAGGTCCTCAACACTAGACTTTATGAATTCATCCGATTCCTTTTCAGGAATAGTGCTAAGTTCCTCATTCCCCATGATGAGAGAGTCCTCGGGCTCCAAAGTCGGGAAAATAGATGTGATTGCAATAGCCATAAGTTCCTCTACGGAGATGTTTAGAAATAAATCTTTCAAAAGGAATAGTACTTTCCTAGTCATCGTCATCGATAAAAATAATTGAAACATCGCGAAGGCTCGGTTCGTATAGGTAATAGAAGTTTAGCCGTACTGCTCTAGATGTGAAGCTCTTTCCTGTTATTATCTCAATACTCATTTCTATTTGAATTTTACTTTAGCTCGTCAATCATATTTTCACTTTCCCTTCTAAAAAACAGAATTCGCAATTTCCTCATTACGATATCTTTAATCCATAAAGTCATTACTTTAAACATAACATTTCCATCTTTAAATATGATGCTTAAAGATCCTCATTTCTTGGAGATCTCCTTTCTTGAAGAGGTGAGGTGATCGATGCTAGCCGCTGCTTCTTGTTGAGAAACTTTTCTCAAAAATATGATTTGTATCATTTGAAAAAGTTTCAATTCTGTTAACTCATTGTCTTTTATCCATCCATTGAGTATATCACTTATTACATTTGCTGATTAGTCTTCTGATGATTTGTGAAATACTGCGGGGGTTGGTCAAAACCAGAATAGCTAGAATTATAAATAGGATTAGGCTCAAAGTAGTTTTGATTCATCGGTTGACATTGAAAACTTTCATGAGGACCCTCATAGCTTTCACAGCAAAGATATTGTTGTGGAAAACTCGGTGATTTTGTGGATAATAGTTATCACTATAGTTTTGATTGTAACTCGGTTCCTGCTCATAGACAAGCGGGAAATGTGGTGGACAATCATAACCAAAGTGAGAATCGTTCCCACATAATTCGCACAAGTATGTCTTGTACTGGGGTTGTAGAGGTTGATCATAAAAGTCGGGTGTATTATCGTAAGGAATAGGCATTTGGGTCACGGACAAATCGTTCCGGCTTCCTGCAATGCTCTCAACTTGGGACAATTTTTCTACGGTTTAACGGACCTCCACACCACGAGCAAAACAAAAATGGATATACGAAGACATGTCGAGAGTTAAAACGGATAGAGGATAAAGGAATAAGAATTAAACGTTTATATCGAGGATATAGAAGATATTTATAGTTTTCAATAGAACATTAGAAATAATAAAAATAAGAAAGAATATATTTTTTGGTTTTTTTTTTTTTTTATATTTTTAATAAGTACGGAATAAACTTCTCGAAGAAAGAAAAAACCATCTTCTTGATCTTCAAACTCGAATACAAACAATCCCAGCCAAAAATCGCTACACCTCTCCCCGGCAGCGACTCCATTTTGATATTCGTTTTTATAACACGTATCAAACAAAAAACCCTCAAATATATATAATGTATATAATAATAATACATATAATATACGTAAGCAAAGTATCTTACAAATTACTCTGAGGAAAGAATAATATGTAATCAACACGGGTATCGTTCTCTTCGGTGAGAAGTGAATGGAAATTTACGGGTATGTCAGGAATCGAGCTTGAATGTCATAAAAGATTTGATTTTGGATTCTATTTCTACTAATAAAAATGCAAAAACATATAAGGACAAGTAACTAAAGCATTTAAAGACTAAGCACGAAAAATGTTAACGGGAATTAAAAACACGACATGTAAGCAAGTAAATCAAATTTAAACTTAAAATGTTTTTTTATTTTCTTACTACATCCTTAAATGACTCTAAAAATAATTTTGAAAAAGAAGAATTATATTTTTTGACTTTTATTTTATTTAATATGAATTAAAAATAGTTTTAATCTAAAAAATGCATAAAAAATAGTAAACTAAATTATAAAAATCTAAAAAATTCATGAAAAGTACTTTGAACAAATCTAAACTTAAGAAAAAAAAAACGGGAAAATAAGCTAAAACAAATAAGCAGTTATAAAGCAAATAAGCTTAAAACCTAAAAAACTATAACAACTTGCACAAAGAAATAAATGAAAAAGACCCCAGTGTAGTTGGTTAAGTGTTGTGTGAGTGAGGCGTTGGGTGTGATTAGGAATAGAGGTCACCGGTTCAAGTCCTGTGACCATCTCTTTTTGCAAAACATTTTATTTTTAATTTTCTTTTGAAAACAGCTAAAGAACAAGTAAAAATAAGCAAATTTAATAAAGGGACTTATAATTGAAACTTAAAAATAAGCTGAGAAAAGGCTAAAATTGAAATGGCAGTTTTGCTTTTTTTAAAACTCAGTTAACTCTGAGTGAATTTAAAAGCTAATTTAAAGACTAAAAAGCTAAAGTTAAAACTTTAAAAAACTAAAACAGATTAAGATTAATATTCAAAGAACTCAAATAAGCTGGAATTAAGCAAAATGGATAAGAAATAAGCTTAAAAAGTTAAAATGAAAATGACAGTTTAAACTACTTGTTTTTGGCTTTTTAGAGGTAAAATACTACTTTCAAACTTAATTTTCAAAGATCCAGACTAATCCAAACTTCCTTAAACCTTAAAACAGATAAAGATAATACCTTAATAAGCTTAAAACATCAAACTTAAACAAATTTAGCAAGAATTCTAACCCTAAAATGGACCCTGCAAAATCTTACTTTCAATGAACAAGCAAAATTAAATGATTTTGGGTAAAACTCTTAAAAAGCTATTCTAAAGTACCAAACTAACTAAAGTGCATCCTAATGCATTAGAAAACAGGATTGAATACTAAAAATAACAAGTCAAATGCACCCAAACAGAAATTCCTTAGAGAGATCCTTAAAACCATATTTAAACTAGCAAACTTAAATTCTCATAAATAAAATCTCAAAACTAATCAAAACTTATGCTAACATCCTTAAAACTTCCTTTAATACTGAATGTAAATCAAAGGTTAAAAAAAATCCAACAGTAGAAACACAAGTTTTTACTGTTTGATCCAAACACCCCCATAAACTCTCTAATAATAGACGCCACCTCATGAGAGATCTTCTTCTAAAACTTGACCTCTCTCAGTATAGTATGATTAGATAGCACAAGTGTGTGTGTGTAGACCCCCCCCCCTAATAAAAACTTCAAGGATCAATAAAGCACTCTAGGAATAAGTAAACTAATAAGCCCCCCCCCCCCCCGACTTCTCTCCGCCCGTTTTTTAAAACAGTTTTGACTAAAAATTAATGAAAGCTTAAGACGGATTAAAAGAAGCTATAAACTAGATGTAATAAGATATTAAAAGACAGAATAAGCACAAATAAGCAGGAAATAAGCAGGAGGGTAAGCAAAAAATAAGCAAGGATAGAAAAATAAGCTAAAAAGAGAAAAGGGAAAGTACCTTTGTCCTTTGCTCAAAACAAGGACTCGAATGCTCTTTAGAGCTTAATCTACAAGCTCCAGCTCATTTTCATGAGCTGGTAAAGTCCAATAAGCCTATCCATGTTTGGCTTATCATCCAATTATTAAACACTCTATTAAGCATAGATATTTAAGTGATGCGATTGGATTTGAGTACTGCTTAGCATCCTCAAGCGGATGGACAAAGTGAACGTATGATTCAGACTTTGGAAGATATAATGAGGGCATGTGTTATCAATTTTAGTGGTAGTTACCATTCGAGCATTCGGTGTGCTCCGTTTGAGGCCTTGCATGGAAGGAAATGTAGGTCGCCTGTTCTATGGGCAGAGATATGGAGAGTAGTTGACTGGACTTGAGTTAGTACAAAAAACGACTGATAAGGTAGTGTTGGTAAAGGAAAAGCTCAAAGCGGCGAGAGATCGTCAAAAGAGCTATGTAGATAAGAGACGTAAACCGTTAGAGTTTGAAGTGGGTGATCGGGTATTATTAAGGGTGTCGCCTTAGAAGGGCGTAGTGCGTTTTGGAAAGAAGGGTAAGTTAGCACCAAGATACGTAGGGCCGTTTGAGATCCTTGAAAGGATTGGCCTTGTAGCTTATAGGTTGAGGTTACCTAAGGAGTTGAATAGCGTGCATGACACCTTTCATGTGTCAAATCTGAAGAAGTGTCTGGCGGATGCTAATTTGCATGTGCCATTGGATGAGATCAAGGTCCACAAGACACTTTGTTTTGTCGAGGAACCTGTAGAGATTATGGATCGAAATTAAGAAGTTAACACGTAGGAAAATAGCGCTTGTAAAAGTTAGATGGAATTCGAAACGTGGTCCTGAGTTGACTTGGGAACACGAAGACCAGATGAGGATTAAGTACACACAGTTGTTTGTGGAACGAGTTGTTGAGCCTGCTAGTTAAATCTCAGGACGAGATTTCTTCAAGGAGGGGATACTATGACATCCATGATTTAATCAGGTTAGTGATACCTTTAGAAACAGCCAAGAGTTCATTTTGTGTGATTTCTTGTGTGCTATGTGTAATATATGTGTGCTAAGCGGTTTGAATAGGTTCATGATATCATTATGAGGTGTATGATCATCTCATTTTGAGTGCGTTTGTGTTTGGTGATGAGTATTCCATTTGTTCACGTGTAGTGATAATGGAAAGGAATGGCGTATTGCATGCAATGCTACGTCAATAGTTGGATGATTTTGTGTTAAGCGTTTATGGGAAATGTGTCATTTTGGAAATGAGTTAAGTGAGTGAAATATTAAAGTTTGTAGCAAACTTTCCAAAAATAGAAAATGAAATGTGAAATGAAAAGTTATTTTTAGAAAGTTAGTAAGTAGCGTTTATGTAAAAAGGTTTACCCAAATTAGCGTAGATTTTTATAGAAATTTAGGGTAATGTAAGATATAATGTAAATAATAATTTAATAAATAAATAAATAAATAAATAAATAAATGTATATATTAAATCGGCCCAAGAAAGGGAAAAAAGAAAAGAAAAAGGATTTTGGGCTTTATCTTGAGGAGTTTTAGAAGGATTATGATGCTAGTTAATTAGATAAGTTATCCCTTAGCTAATATATAAAAAACCACGACTCATTCAGCCCTAAAACCCTAGGTGTCGACTTATCCATTCCTAAGAACAAGGAGCCAAGAATCTTGATCAAGAAGTAACCAACAATCGGTGTTAGGATCAAGAAATCAAGAGGTAAGTATGCTTAACTTAGTTAGAATTATGCAATCATGTAACAATACTTATGATGGATCTAGTTTACATAAAAATACAGATTATATATGAACTTTAACGATGGTATGATGATTAGGGGTAGTTTAGGGTTATGATCATGCATGTTGCATGTTTGGGTTTGCGTTAGAACATGATTTAGAGTTGAGCAGAATTTAGGTCTGTGTTCAACTGATGATATCTAGATGTTAGAAACGTATTTTGATATGATTCAAGTGCCTAAATTGTAGTTCAAAGAGTCTATTTTTTAAAAAGTCCGGTCTCGAATGATTTTGAGTTCTGAAAGTTGGTTAAATATTGGTTACAAGAAAAGTTGTCAAAACAGTGAATACGGGTCCGAATTAGGTGATGTTTTGGAGGGTAAAACCCTAACTTAAAAGTGGAATTAAGGTTAGCCAATCTACAGTGATTAGGTTCAATATGTATATAAAGAAACCCTAGAAGGATAGCTTCTGATTGTGTGTCTAAGTATGTTAATTAGGGCCATACATTTTAGTGTGTAATCAGATCCGAATTGGGATAGTTTTGAAGTTGGATTTTATTTGGGATAGTTGCACATGTAATGAGTACTTGGGAATCACAAGGTAGTTAGTAAACTCATAAATAAACTTAGGTGATTTTTGGTATAATTTATGAAGGTCAGCAAGTAAGGTTTTTAAGTTAGTAAAGATGCACAAAAATTCTGCATTTAGGAATAAATTGTAGTTAACTAGTGTAATGTGTTAATAAGGGGGTTAAGGTTGGGCATGGTGTCGGGGTGACCCATGATGGTTAATCAAACCCTTAGACATCCATCATATGTGTGTTACATGGACTAGAGCTTTTAGCTTGGTCGCGTGTAACCGTGTTTATTTGTTTTTATAGTTGCGTGATAGGAATTGGAAGCTGCGTTTTGAGCATTCAGGTGATTTACATAGTCCCACTTTTTATTGCGTTTTAAAATTGGGATGGAAATGATGCAAGTGTTGAAATGAGTTTTGAATTCCTGTGATTATGTGTTAGTGTAAATGCATGGGCTATTATGTGACTGATATGCGTTATGTGCTACATGTTTTATGATGTGATATCGATGTGTGAACTAAGTTAGGAGGGTTACTTGCGGGTATCCATGGCCTGTTTAGTGGAAGGTATTGTGGCCTAGTCAGGAGGGTTACTTGCGGGTATCCATGGCTTGGGCTAGGAGGAAACCACAGGTACTTTGGTATGATCCGAGAGCGATTGAGGTCGTCTGCTTGGGGTCTGAGTGATTGATTGGATTGAATTGCATGTTAGCTTGTATGTTAGTTAGCATAATTTCCATGCAAATGTATTTTTTTTATAATCACAGTAATTCGATTAATGATTTTTGAAATGGATTTGGTTAATGAGTGTCTGAAAACCTATGTTTCTCACCAACCATTGTGTTGACGTATAAGCATCATTTTCAGGTAGTCAGCAGGATGAGGTTAAAGTTAGGAAAAGTGGCTAGATGGACCGTAGGCAGCTGGCGAAGTTTAGTTATCTAGATTTTGTTTATTTGTTTTGATTTGGATGTTGAATGTTATTTGTCTTTGCGCGGTTAGAAAGTTTGGATGTTGCATGTAATAACATTGACGTGAATTCTGTCATTTCAATGTTAGACGCCAATGTGTTGTGATGATTCCCTCTCTCGTCGCGCCTCACGTTTCCGCCTTGGCGGGGTGTGACATAAGGTATCTTTCTTGTCTGCAATGTTCCATATATGCTTTACCAATAGAGACTTATTCCATATTTCCAAATCTTTTAGCCTCAGACCACCATGAGACTTAGGTTTGCAAATTTTCTTCCTTGCTATCTTAGCTTTTCCTCTAGATAGTTCTCCATTACACCATAAGAATCCCATCAGCAAACTATTAATTTCTTTCAGTACAACTTTTAGAAGTAGAAACATAGTACACTAGTACACTTGTATAGATTCCAAGATGGAAGCAATAAGCTGAAGTCTACCAGCATATGACAAACATTTATTCTTTCAATTAGAGATTCTATTCTTGACTTTATCCACCAAACATTTGCAGTTCTTAATGCCCAATCTCTTAGTAATTAGATGCACCCCACGGTATTTCATAGGAAGTTTCTGTGGAAACCGTAGAGAGAGGTGAATACGTTTCCTTTTAAAAACTTTAAATCTTTTGTATCAATTATTACATCACTCTCTGTCGGCTGTCCCATAAATATATAGGGGCCGCCTAGTACATCAGGGGCCACCCTATTTAAAGGGACCGCCTCCAGAAGAGGTTTTCGGACTAGATTATTTGTATCAAATCACCAATCAAGTTTGATGCAATATGAGAAGTGTCGATAATAAATTTACAATTACTAGCGCATATTCTACCAATATATCAACACTCACAATATTTACTACAAAGAGCTACACAACCATGACTAACACAACATACACAACAATTCACACAATCATAAGCACAATGCAAGGTATAAGCGATAAATTTTAGAAAGACATAAGTAGAGAAGAAAGGTAAAAAAGGAAATGCAAACCGACACAGGATTTATAGTGGTTTCGGCTTCATAAGCTCCTCTTCGCCTTACTACTCCACTCCTGAGTATCCAATCGAGAGTTACATACTTCACCTAATCAACAAGGCTCCCTTTTCGCCGGAGAAAACCTTATACCAATGCTTACATTATTTTCCGACACTAAGCTAGATGTCGAGTCCTTCTTCGGGTACAACCAAACCCGTTATGTTTTATGGCCTAACATAACAAACCTTGTGTTTTATGGCCTAAACACATAAACCACATCGCTTACATTATTTTCCGACACTAAGCTAAATGTCGAGTCCTAATCTTAGCTAGAACCAATTCTACCCACTCTTTCACCCATATAATTTAAGCCCAAAAATACTAACCAACCACCACAATCAACCCATTCAAATATATACATCATTTGGATCTACACACCACTAAAGATTGGAAGACATGGACTCGATCTATATGTAACAAATGTTACAAATAGACTAACTAGACTACATAACTTCGAATCTTGAAGATAATCGAAGTTCTTCTCTTGCACTTGAGGGAAGAAGGAAATGATATAAGATTGGATCACATTTAAACAAGATTAAACAAGTTAAATGATCAAAGATTTGGTGAGATCTAGAGAGAGAAAGAATTGAAAGAAAATCGTGCAAAAGGGTTATTCAAATGGTTGGAGGTGATCCACTATTTATAGGAGCTAAAAACTGTCACTCTATTAACGGCGATCCCTACTCCCTTATAAAAAGGGAGGGCAGGACCTAAACTCCGCTCCCTTTTTTTTGTCTTTTTGTGGGAATATTGTATCTTGGTAATGAAAGCTTCCTATTGTTAGGGAAAACCAGATTTCAAATTTTAATTTAAAAAAACATTCTTTTATTAAAAAGGTTTTTTTGTTATGTTTATTTTTCTGGTGAAAAATAATTTTGAGACATGTAATGGTTAAGAAAAAAAATATTTTTTCTTTTGATCATCCTACAAAGTTTAATTTGTTTGTACATACCTTACGTGATTTAAGTCGGGTGCAAAATAAATGTCGTTTGATTCAACTGAGACATCGATGTTGTTGATGCATGTAAGCAATGATGATTTGTGATTAGTAACTTGCGTAACTTTACGTTCTGTATTACAAGTTACATGTTTATCATCACCAAAACATAAAGAGATCGTATAGATTAAATATCGTAATATTTTCACTAACAATCTCCCCTTTTTGATGATGACAAACTATGTAAACTATAAC
This sequence comes from Tanacetum coccineum, assembly GCA_026074375.1. Lineage (NCBI taxonomy): Eukaryota > Viridiplantae > Streptophyta > Magnoliopsida > Asterales > Asteraceae > Tanacetum > Tanacetum coccineum. The sequence goes on from BQNB010040416.1 coordinate 41,476, forward strand.
ACATAGTAAAGTTTAAAAGTTACTCGTTTACACTTTCTTCTCCCCCTTTTGTCGAAGCAAAAGGTATAATGTGGATTATGGTTAGAGCATATAGGTTTTGAGGTTTGTGAAAAGATAGGTGCTCCGAGTATATAGGTTCGAGGTATGAGGAGAAGATATGACAAATAAAGGTGAAGGTGATTGTGTGTTCCCTGGTTAGTTTAGAAAATTTCATGAGAGATGAGAAGTAAGCAAGAGAAGAAGGTAGGTACTTTGGAGTGTAAGGTTGAAGTAAAGAGGGAAATATAGGTGATACAAGTATATTAGGTTAGCGTAATGAGAAACAACATGAGAAATAACGTGAGTGGATTTTTTGGTATTCTTGATTAATTATAGAACAGTTATGAAGAAATAGAAGGAAAGGTCTTTGAACAAGAAGTGTAAGGTTACTTTCAAGTATATAAGTTGAAGGTATAGAAAGGACCTTAATGGCTGAGGGCTGATTTTAAAGTGAATGTAGGTTGAAATACTTTAGAGTACGAATGAACAATTCATTGTAATGAACAATCCCCATCACCTAATCTATCCTTTTAAAAGTGAGATTGCATCAACCCATGAAGTCTTCTATCATCACGGTTTACCACTCCATGATATTTTACCACATATCTTTTGAGCTATCCCTGCTCATTGCATCTTATAATAAATTAATTCCATGAAAAGTGACTCTACAATCCATGATCAAATAAATATTTCATTAAGAACACAAAGTTCGATGAATGCAATATAAAATGAGTATGGACTCTTTGTAAAGTACACCCTGAATATGTTGTGAAAACATATATCCATTTTATATCAAAATAAACCCTAAAAAGACCAAAACTGTGCATAAAAGGCTTGTATTTTGCTTCTTTTGTCTTTGTGATTGTGTAGGTACGAATAAAGCAAAAATCACAAGAAAATGGTCAAAAACCTGACAAACACGGACACGAGAACAGAAGAGCACACAAAGAGCCGGAAGAATGCTATCAAGTCAACCTTCAGTAAACTCTTGGTTAACATGGTCAAAATCACAAAAAGACATAAAAAATCCCAAAAGTTACAATTCATCCTCTCATACAAGGTCCACCAAAAATTACCAAAGTAGTCCCAATCCCTAAATAATAGCACCCTTACATTTAAAAAACAAAAGTTAACATTGTAAAATCTCATATCCAGAAACCTGTACCACCAATCCCAAGCCCAAATCCATTATAACCCATCCCAAACCCAAATCAAAGGAAAAATAAGCCCGAGTCAAACACAAATTAAACGCACCCTTATAGTAAAAAAAGCAGGAAAGTTCGTTTACACTATTCATCGTCTTCTAGATTTTACCTAGGGTTACAATCATGGGGCTTTTACCAATTGAGGGATATAAAGGACAATTCAAGGGGCAAAGTACACATGGGCAGAGTTATACATCATCAAACGCACCCTATTGGCCAATCCCATGTGAAGAATGACACGTTGGATTGATGAAAACACAAGGAATGAAGCATTTTACACTTGATACACTCTCAAAAGAAGCACAAGCTGTCTCAATCACGGATTGCCAAGCTGGCAATCCGTGTGAGATATGATGTGATCCAAAGGCTAAGATTGCTCTTCCAATCATTGAGAGAATGTACGGATGAGATCAAGAGGAGCGTGTATCTACCAAGGAGCTTAGAAGATTCAGAAGATGGCTATAAATAGCCCTTCATCCTCACACACAAAGGGATCTTTCTTATCTAGTTTTTAGCTTTTAGATTTTTAGGAAATTTTAGTTTAGCTTTTAGTTTAAGTCAATTAATTTTCATTTAAACTTTTGTAATTTTCTTTTTAAATAATGTAACAAGCTTTTAGTTAATGAAATTAAGTTATACTTTTCAAACAATCCTGTCCATAAAGATTTGTCCTTTACTCATTATTCTTAATCTTCTTCAAATGATAAGCTACTATTACATAATCTCATTATAGCTCTCACAAGTCTATAAGCTTGTAAGCCTTAATTATACTCAAAGCTTTAAAATCAGCTTAAAAGTACATTTGCTTATTCGGATTGAGACTTTTGGAAGATGAGTTTTTTAAAAGGGAAAAACACCATATGGACTTATACTGTTTATCTTAGGATAAAACTAAGCTTTGTAATGCTTATTTGAGCTTTTATCACCTTTATTTTGCTAAGGTTCCTGTAAGTTCTCCTTTATCTTTAAATTTTGTTAGCTATAAATATGCTTGTTTGCTTATCAAATGCTTATTATGCTTTCTAGTTAGCTTATTTGTGCTTATTATCATCTTATATGTTTATTAGACTTAATTAATCATCTATCTTTAGTTAATATAGCTTAGATCTTAGTTTTGCATTTTTCTATCTTAAAAATCATAAAAAACCAAAAATAGTTAGCATAGTTTGTAGATCTTAGTTTCTAGCTAATTTGGTTGTTGAAATAAGCTCACTAGGTTAGTTTATAAGCTACTAGCGATCTGTATTAGAGTTCATTAACTAATTTTAGAATCATAAGCTAATTTGAAATCTGTCTAAATATAAAGGGGTGTTTGGATTAATGCAGTTTGACCTCTAAAGTCAAACTAATTTGTGTAATTTATTTTGGTTAGTTTGATTTTCAAATTTGATTAGGTTTGTAGGATTAGTTTAAGCTTAATATCATTTTGAGGCTTAATCTTTTTTCCTGCACCAGGGGACTTTTTCATTTTTCTTAGCTTGTTAAAAATTTATCCAAGTCTTCATAGGCTTGGTTTTTGCTTGATTAGTATTTTGACACACTCTCTTTGAGTGTCTAATACAGGTTTACTTTTAAAGGTAACCTGCAAATTGGTTTTGTTCCTTTGGTCAATTGCATCAGCAGTAGTAACTGTTGTTCGGCAGTAGTAACTGTTGTTACTACTGTTTTCCTTTTCATTAGCATTTAAGCTAGTTTAAATAAGTTCTAGGTTTTAAAATTAAGTAGGCTCATAGTTTAGATATAGGACTAGTAAGTTTAAAAGTTAATTTTCAATTTCTAGCTTAAATTACTAGGGTACATTAGCTTTTTAAGTTTTTAAAAATCCTTTAAAAGACCAAAACCAGTAGTAACTAATATTTAGCTTTTCAATTTAGTTTTCTAGCTTTTAGGAGGTGTTTTTATGGATTGGATTCATAGAATGATAGTAGGTTGATAAGATTACAAAAGCTTAGGGTCTGTTTTAGCTTATTGAACATTTTAGCTTAAGTTGTTTTAAGCTATTAGTGCTTATTTCTGAGTTAGCCTCTTAGGTCATCTAATTTAGATAGCTTACAAGTGTTTTTAGCTTAAGTAGCTTTTCAAATTTAGATTCTATTCATCATTGGCTTTCTAGGAACATTTTATTGTTATATGCGATTTCATATTTAGCTTAAAAGAGTTGTGGTAAGCTTATAAGTAAAATTAGCTTTTAGGCCCTTCAAAAAGGCTTCACTTATGAAAACGAGCTTCTTAAAAAGCTTTAGATAGCTTATTTTCGAGTTTCAGCTTATATTGCTTTTATTAAAGTTGCTTATCTTTAGGTTCTTAACAACTTTTCTTTTTTAAGTTTTTTTAAAAAAAAAGGGAAGTGGAAGTCGGGGGTGAGTAAGACTCGAACCCTCGACCTTAACACCTCAACCCTTTATAACACATCACACACCACACACTACCGCTGTGCCCTTGGGTCTTTTTCATAAGACTTTTGCACAATTTAATCTTTATACACTTTAGTCCCTGATAACCAATAACTGATAAAGCTTATTCGACTTATTTATAAGCTTGAGATCTCGGCTTATTTCTCCTAAAATATTAATTAGTTTAAATCTTAATTAAATATGTAAACTATAGCACATAGTAAAGTTTAAAAGTTACTCGTTTACACTCTCTTCTCCCCCTTTTGTCAAAGCAAAAAAGGTATTATGTGGATATTAGAAGAAGATATGAGAAGATGGTATGTGCTCCGGGTATATACGTTGGAGGAGTGAGAAGAAGATAGGTGCTCCGAGTATATAGGTTTGAGGAGAAGATATGAAGAATAAAGGTGAAGGTGATTGCGTGTTTCTCGGATAGTTTAGAAAAGGTAACAAGAGGGTAGGTACTTCGAGTGTATAGGTTGAAGGAATGAGGAAAAGGTAGGTGATCCAAGTATATTGGTTGGATGAATGAGAAGACAACATGAGAAATAAGATTGAGGTGGTTTTGAAGTGGAGGAGGTGAAGTATTTGGAGTACGAATGAACCCTTCATTGTATTTGACAATCCCCGATCCTATCTTCCTATAAAGGTGAGCTTGCATCATCCTAGTGAAGTCTTCTATCATCACGGTTTAACCAACTCCATGCTATTTACCCACATATCTCCTAGCTCCCCCTTGCTCATTGCGTCCCCATGATAATTACATTTCTTGTATATTGACTATAACGGATCCATAAATAAATTACCATCGATGCTTGAGAAGTTCGATGCAATTTAAATGAGTAGAACGCTTGCAAGTGCTCCCCCTTGGTGTATGCTCCCCCTTGTTTGGGGCACCAAGGAATCAAGATATGGATGTGTGCTACAAAACAAAGTTAGTAGACAAGTGCACATATATATATAGCAAGATATTAGCGGGGAACTAGACATGCATTTTAGGTGTTAGTATTCTAGAGTATGACACTTTAAAAGAAAGTTAGAAGCTGGACACATGCAAACATTATTTTAAAAACAACAATCTAAATGATATAATTAAAAGACTCAAGACGTATGTTTACGGAGAAAGATTAGACCGACTTTTAATAAACGAGAATGGGATTCGTTTATTGATTGACACAAAAATATTATGAGAATGACCTTTTAAAAGTAGACGAATGACACTTAATATCTTGGCAAAATATGTCAAAAAAATATATACTTTAAAAGAATAAAAAGAAAAAAATAAGACGAGGATGGAACCAATGTGCTCTTGGATGTGAATGAGAATGATTCCATAGAGCCGAAAAGTGGGAAAGGATGAGCGATACTAAAGAAGGAACGTGTTGACGAGAGGTTGATAGAAAAGATTTATATATTATTTGCACTAACACTATGTCTTGCAAAAAGCAGTCTTTTGAAAGAGCATGAAATTATTTTAAAATATTTTATAGTATGTTAGGAAAGAGCGACATTTATCCTGCTTGAAATTTGATTGAATGCGGATGCTCCATCGCAACACAATTTCAACGGCCACAACATTACCGTACTTGGGTCCTTCGCGGCAACGCGCGAGTGAAAATCCTTGTTTCGTCATACTCTACGAACCTATTTTACTATTCTCCTAAAGTACAATCAATCATGTGGACTTTCATTTACTGAACTACAAATGATGAAGGACTCTACATAAAAGGTTGTAAAGCTTGCTTTTTAACAAAACTTTCTTGAATTCCTTTTTTAACAAAACTTTCTTGAATTTTTTTTACAATAATGAAGTACCCTATATATGTGTTAGATATTACATTTCTCATAATTCCTTTTTAACAAAACTATTTGTTGTTATACCGGGTATGAATAGTTTTTGACATTTTATGAGTATATAAATGATTTTCCTAATCATTTTTATACAACACACATCTTCTGTAAAATACTATACTAACTATGTGTGTGTATTAGAACAATGCAAGCATAATCAAAGTTTAAAAATACATTTTCTTTTACTTAATTACCAATTTATTAATACAATCTTTTATATTGTTTATCCATCCGAAGGTCAAACAACGCAAGATGATGAAAAGATTTAGACATCTAGTTGGAAGAGAGTTAATGTGTTAGAAATATTTTAGTGACAGATTTTAACATATGATCTTAGGTCATTATTTTTCCACACTTGACAAACTATTGAACTCTCATTCCTAAATGGGTTACTACACTCAAAATGATCTACAAAATGTTTATGTAACACTTGTAAATATAGTGATCTATGCCTATATGCA